>JAAAKE020112784.1:0-16473 GCA_010014785.2 Anisolabis maritima
TCCTCGGTGGCTAGGTCCAATCAAACACAAATACAAATTTATAAATTACATAATTACAAAACAACAAACAATTAACAAAATAAATACAAAAAAATAAAAAAAAAAAATAAAAATAAATATATCCTCATTATATTAAGTACAACATTGCATTTTTTTCAAAAATTAATTTTAAATTATTTAATATGATATGAAGTAAAAAAATATTTTCTTATAACATTCTCCATATCCTAAACAACCCTGAAAATTGTTTGTATTTGTCTAAGAAAATTCCTAGTTTTGTCTCAATTTATTAGTTAAAAATTTATTTGAAAAAAATTAATTGTATATTATTTGGTGTAGACTAAATTGCAAAAAATAGTGAGTCACTAGTTAGAATTGCTTAAGCCTATTTAATTAATGTGTTTTTGATTAAAAAAAAATTAATTAAAGCCAATCATGTATAAAAATGTTTTTTATGGGTTAATGATCAAATTACTGATTTTAAGATGAGATTGTTATTTATTTATTTATTTTTTGAATCGTAATAGAAATTAAGTTTATTTAATTTAGTAATCCTCAAGGATTCTTTTTATGTCTGTGTGTGTGTGTGTGTGTGGCTTTAATAATAGTGACCCTTTAACGATCTTTTGAATCTAGTTGTAGCTAAGAATAAAAATGCGTTTGCGTTTGGGTGTTTTCCTTGATGCGAGGGTAAACCAAAATACTTTTGTAATAGATAGTGTATAGTAGAGTATATTTTGGCGACCACTAAAATATCGCTTCTGTAACAGTTTCACTTTACAGATAGACAACCATCTATAGACCCTTCTCAAAAGTAAAGACACCATTCGTAGAACATAGATAGATTAGAAAAGCCCCCTGGTCGTTTGTTTCCAACATAAAATTTGTTTGTTTCAACGTTAAATAATAGGACTTCATTCTTTTAATGGTTACTTTTTTTAAAATAATTTAAATTAATTTAGTTTAATTAAAATTCACTTTTTACTTTCTCTCACCTATATATGTAATATATATATAGAATAGGGAAAGTATTGCAATCTATGGCGCGATTTATAAACCGAAATATACGTTTTGACATCTACTAAGTCTAAAAAAATGGGTCTCACAAAATGGTCTGTTTGTGTTTGCCTGTGTGTGTGTGTGAACAAAATTTCTCAAAAACTACAATAAAAGCTGCTTAAGGCTAAAATTTCATATTTAAAGCTGAATCCTTGTCGCTTGCCACTTGAAGCTTTGGAATAAAATCACCTAACTAGTACTAGAACTTTACTGATGTACTTTTTTAGGTTTTGTGTGATTTTCTCTTAAATTAATTAATTAAATTTGTACATATAATAAATTAGATAAACTTTAAGATGTATTAATCATTTAGTGTCAGGCCTTCAATTTTAGATTTTAAGAATACTATAGAAAAGATAGGACTACTCGTTGCCATGATAACAAAATATAAAGATTTTTAATTCCTATGTTTGATAAGCGAGATTTAATTGCCAATTTAATTAATTTAATTTAATTTGTTTTTATAATATTGATATGCATTGCCCCAAAGACATAGCTAGGAATGAACATGGGGAAGGAAAAAATTGAGCCTCATGCCAGAAGTAATTCTAAAATGAAAAAGAAAAATTTGGAGAGCGAAATATAGAGTCCAACATCACACAACTTTCTCTTACCTTCGGTAAGGAAAGCTGAATGATGTGCTGTCAGAGCAGATTTTTTTGCGTCGGGTCCCTAAGTAGTCGTTTAATGTACAGCCAACTTGAATTTATTTTGTTTAATAAATGATATTTCATGTCTGTTTGTTTGGTTTCCGAAAGATGACAGAGCTCAGCCAACTGCGCAAGCGGCTGAGAGGTGCTTTTGAATTGAGGGCCCCTATATACTATTTTGAAGTGGAAAATGAATAATAGATTAATTAATATTAAAGATTAACTAATTTATATGTACAGCCAATTTAATCAAAGCCGTTAGAATGGTTAAAGAGAAATTCACAAAAAACCTAAAATGCTACAGGAGTAAAGTGGGCACTAAAGGGGAAGGGTTAATATATTTCAAGGATCATCTAATAAAATAATTGATATGTGAATTTTAATCAAAATCGTTAGAGAGAATTTTGAGAAAATCGAAAAAAAAAAAACTAAAAAAAAGTACATTAGTAAGGTACTGGTCTAGTCTTTGGCCGATTTATTGAAAAGCTTCTTGTCTCAGGAGACAAGGGTATCTAATTTAAATATCAAATTTGAGCCACGAACGTTTGTTTTGTTTTTGAGATATTTCATTCAGAGACTGACACACACACAGACACACATATATATACTCATATTTTTTTGCGACTCATCTTTTTATTTCCCGGTGCCTCAAAACGTGTATTTCCTTTGAAATCTCGACATCAAATTTTTTTACGGTCACAATGTTCTCGTTAAATTATATATTATATTTATTCATTATGTAGTTAAGAGAAAGAAATGTCTTAAATGTGGATTTTTTTTTAATTATTGAAAATTTCTTTGAGGTCTCACGAGAGAGAAATAAAGAGGAGTGGCCCTGAAAGCAACCGTTATTATCATTAGAAATTAATAATAATTTTGTTTTACTTCGAAAATTAAAGCACTGATAAAGATGGAAAAAATACAAGTCCATTTACGCCAGACAAAAAATAAATAATTTTAAATAAAATTAAAAGCACAAACTTCGAGTACGTTTATTTTTGGGAAAGCTACTTCTCATAAATAGATAAGCTCATAATAACTGTGTATGTTTAAAATTTATAGATAGAACTAACCAATCAGAAAAAGAATGTTAAATTCACGAAACATGAAAATTTAATAAAGGAATGCTTTAAAAAAAAGTTCATGAAAAATGAGAATATAAAAGGAAGAAAATTATATATTCTAAGAGCATCTTGATTTCATTGATAGGTATGTTTGAGTACAATTATTGATAATAATAATGATAATTTTGTTGCAGATGCTCGGCATGACTTGGCGGCGTGTTAGTTTGTTCCTGACCCTGGTCTTCATTCTCGTCTCAGCTCAAGATGAACCGAGTGGTCCAGATCTGGAAGCTGATGAGGAAAGTGGCTTTTCTGGTCAATTCGGCCCCGAATTAGACGAATGTGAACCTGACATGATCGGGTTTGAACTCGTAACTGGTTACGTGTATTCAGCGCCTTCTGACCTGCTCGATTCGATCCCGGGCACCCTAATGCTCACTGATTGTCTTGAAAGCTGTCAAAATAATGATACTTGTCAATCTGTAAACTACGAGACGGGTCTTTGTGTACTTTTCAGCTCCAATGCCGACAGTTATCCCGGTAAGTATTCCAAACACCATAATATCAAGTTGTAAGTATCTTTATACAAATGATAAATATTTCTTTCGCCGTCTTATCGCAAGGAGACCAAATGAATGATTGCTGCAATAATTATTTAATTTTTAAAGTATAATTATTAATCATCAAAATACTTTTTGAAATTTATAAAAGAAAAAAGTTCTGCGTGGATGTGAACATTTGGTCTTTAAAAAATTTAAAACCAATTCAATTTTACTAAAATCCCCAGGATTACTTTTACAAGTATAAAAGAGAATTTGTTGCGATTATGGCCTAAATTCAGAAACATTCCTTAGAAAAATCTCAACTTAAAGAGAATATTTTTTTTTTATTGGATATCTTAAATTAAAATTAAGTTAAGGTTAAGTGGATTAAGCGATAGTCAAAAATTAATCGATCAAAGAAAAAAAAATAACTAGATATTGTGCAGAAACAATAACCAGGTAGGGAAAGGGAGTAAATAGTTTCTGGGTTGCAAATGAGGAAGGAGAGAAATTTAAAAAAAAGTCAGAAAAAACTTGCGACTTGATCAGAATCCCGAAAAGCCGAAGAACTGAGAAATAACTCAAATCGAAACATTAAATGGTTTGGGTTATGTAGAAAAGACAAAAAAATCAATTAATCAAAACAAATAATCCTATAATTATAAAAAGGCAATGCTTATTTGTTCCTTTGTTTGCGGCAATTTTAGAAATTACTGAAGCGAGTTGAATTTCTTTCAATTGTGGAGAGCTTGGATCTTCCGGAGAAGACTATATCTCATCAAGAGGTAGTAATTAAAATACAAATAAAATTATGACAAAAAATTAGCTTACTTATTTAAGTTAAGAAAAGATGTGGATAATTTTTTAATTTCTTCTTATTTTTTGATTCGGAGCCGGTTTAAAAATTATAAAATAAATAGTGAGGAAGCAAGCCGGCCTAATGAGAGGGAAAGGGAGAGACTTAGCTTGGGTAGCTTACTCATTACACAAATATAGGGAGGCAATTAAAGATTATTTTTGTATTTATTTTAACTTGAGATACATATTTTAAAAGATATAATAATAAGAGGAAGTAATAAGAATTTTTAACAAATAATTAATTAATGAAGTTAATCAGAGAGGAAGGAGTAGAGAGAGGCTGTTTGCCCTTTTAACATAGATTTTTCTCAAGTAAATATATGAGGTTAAAAAAAGTATAAGAGGGAAATCATACAAAAATAAAAAAAAAAATTAAAGAAAAACGTTGTAAAATTTAAATTAACCTAGTTATCCTTAATAATCCCTTTTGAAAATATTTGAAGAAAAAATTTTTGTATACGTCTGTTAGGATTTGGACTTCTATAATCCACATATATATATATATATATATATATATCAATTAATATATTTCTTTTTGAACCAAGTTTTGCATGTATTTTAAGAAGTTTTTTCCCTCTTAATGAAATTTGTGAATACTTTTTTTGGCTCATAAATAAACAAATGATTTTAGAATTACCTTTGGATGTTGTTTTATTTTATCCTATTTATTTATTGGGAATTAAAATAAGGCAGTCGATAAATTCCAGGCTCGGATTTCCTTCCAAAGTTGGCAACGATGCAGTAGTTATATTATTAGACAAGTGCGAAAGTCCCAACCCCTTTCTCGCCTCTTAAATTAGCAAACATTTATACTAATTTGCTAATGTAGCCAAACTCTCAAAACTTGATAAACCTAATGCGATTATTGATCGAGTTTTGTTGTTTTTTTTTTTCATTCTCGTCTTCTCTTTTTCCTCTCGTCTTACTATTTCGTACAATTCACGACAAAAGATTTATAATTAATAATACAATAAAACTTTCAAGTTTTGATGCTTGCAAGTTAATTAATCAGGGAAACTAATTAATAAAAACAGTCGGATCATATGGGGGCTGGGATGGAGGCTCTAACTTTGTTAACAAACTCTGATGACAATGCGTCATTAAATTAAATCAGGAAGAAAAATTTTCTGCAAAGAGGAATCGAGTGACCTGAGATAGAGAACCCGATGAAAAGGGTTTGGGCTTCGGGACCAGGGGTTTGGGATTTTCGGGTAAAGAGAGACTGGGGTTGGATCTGGCTATCTGTGGAGCAACAAAACATCAATGTTTGCCTACCCTGCTTTTGTTTCCTAGATTGTCAATATTTTATTTCGTGACTTCAATGTTAAAATCGCACGTTTTTCTATTGGAATGTCATTCTGAAAACAAAAAAATGCACATTATGCAAAATACTCCATCGTGAAATGGTAAGTGTTGAGGAGGGGGAATAAATTGAAGTATATGTTTATTCTTTTTTAACATGATAATTCCTATTTACTTTTAAGAAGGAAAATTCCATAATAAAAAAAGGAATGAATATAGTATCTTTATTAGAATTCCCACTTTTAAAAAGTGTAAAATAGGGCATAAAAATGAATGTGAGGAGAAGGTAGTTTAGGAAAAGACCAAGGGTTTTTTGATTTTATGAAAAAAATTACATCCCACCTGGGGAGGGGGGGGGGAATGTTTTGTTGCTTAGGCTTTTAGTGTAGAATAAAATAATAAAGTAATTTAAATTTAATTTCCTCTATATTAAAAAAATATATTTTTTCTATCCATTATAATATAAATATTCGTATAAATAAAGGATATAATAGTCACTGTGATATACTGTGATTAAAATTACTCGAAAATGGCTTTATTGATTTTGATACGGTTTTCTCAGAACCGGGCTGAGATGTTATGCCCGCAACGAAGCGACCCGTCCGCTTGTGTTTGTGTCTTGCTCTGGGAGCATTCTGTATTCTTTTTAAACTCGCGGACCACTACGGACTGACATTTTTCTCTGTAGAACACTAAATTGCTTAAATATTCTAAATTGTAATTATTTTTATCATTAATGTTTAAATATATATTATATTAAATCTATCATGGGGCCTATGGTCCAGACACTGAGAATATAGTGGGGAGTCATTTGGGCTGCCTACCCTACAGGCAAACTAAAACACAAAGATTTATGCACCCCATTATTATGAGCCTAACAATAAAGTTACTTTGCCGAAATATGTTGTATTGATAGTGATTGATAAATAAATGTAGAATTTTCTTTTGATTCAATTTTCTATTAGATATTTGATTTTTACTCACATACTTGAAGAGGATACGGAGTGAGAACCACTGGTCTAGTTAATAATACTAGGAACATTTCAAAGAAATTTGTTTAGAATTTTCATTGTGGAAAAGCGTGTGTTTCTGGCTTTATCTAAATGTAACGGGTTAAATGACAGTTTAGAATTCACATAAATCTCTAAATTTTAAATTTTAGATAGGAAAAACAACGTTATTTATTATTTATGAGAGGTAAAAAATTGATTTTATATGCTAAGATTTTTAGACCATTAAACATAGAAAATTTGAATTTTTTTTTTTATCAGTAGTGGCTCGTGGTCGATATTGAGCGGGCGCTACAACTATTTTAGGATTCCAAAAAGGGTTGTTCATTAAATTATCAGGGCGATGGGGCTTATTAAACTATGAATAAAATGAAACATTTATGTACTCCTGTTTGATTAAATATTTTGGAAGTTGAAGGTTTTTTCAGTTTCCTTACTCAATGTTAATTGAGAAAATTTTATTACTTTCTCTTATCTATATGTGAAATATATATTGTAGTAAGAAGGAAATACGGAAATACATCATATGAAATCCATATTAAACAAAATAAACCAATGTCGAGATTTCAACGGAAATACATGTTTTGAGGTCACCTGAGTCTAAAAAAATGGTCTCTCTCTCTCCCTCTCTGTCTGTCTGTGTTTAGATAATTTTTTTTTAGTTTTTTTTCGATTTTCTCAAAATTCGCTCTAACAATTATTTATTAGATTTATTAGAAGTGTATTAACCCTTATTGGGAGGACCCCAAAATTGTTTAGGGTCCACTTTACTCTTATACGTTTTTCGGTTTTTTGTGAATTTCTCTTAAACTATTCTAACGATATTGTTTAAAATTGTTGTACATATAATAAATTGGAAAATAGTTGAGGTGTATTTATTATTTTTCAACTCAAAATAGGGTGGGGCGGTAAATTTAAAGGTTTCTCTACACGTTGGTCTATGATGAGCCACTGCGCACCACGTTTGCGCATCTTGCCCGCCAACTGTCATCTTTCGGTAAACAAACCAAGTGAGAATCATATGAAATCCATATTAAACAAAATAAATTCAAGTTGGCTGTACATTGAACAGTTACCTAGGGGGCCTGCCGCAAAAAACCTGGTGTGACAGCAGTGTGACATCACTCAGCTTTCATTAGGTAGAAGAAAGTTGTGTGATGTGCGTTCAATTATATCAGATTATGAGAATTATTATACAACTAAACTATATGATTTTCAAAAAAAAGTGTTTTATATACATTTTATTTATAAAAGAGAAAAAGAATATTTTTAAATAAGAATTAAAAATAATGAAGCCATTCAAAAATCTTATCCCCATCCTAAAATTATGAAGGCCGGAACTGAACTAAATTTCATGAGTATTACTAATTAAATATGTATCTTTATATATACATGTATACTATAATTAATAAAAAAAAAGAGACTCAAAAGCAATTTATAATCAATTTCTAAGAGTAATGAATGATTGAGCAGACATACAAAAGAACCGTCAAAAAGTGATTTAATAAAGTAATAGAAAATGAAATGTATCGGGCAGGAAATTGCACAGCTTGGTTTTTTTTTTTTTTTTTTTTTTTTTGAACTCTGGGATAGAAGAATGTTCTTCAATTGATGTAGTTAATTTTGTTAGACAATAATAAGACATATATAAGCAATGAAGGAGTGAGTGAACTTTTCCGCAAGTACGACGACCTCAAATTCTAGGAAATCCTTAGCAAAATTACACATAAATAGAATGAATATTATTATTGTTTATTTCTTTTAGATCCTTAATTGATAAATTTTAATTTTTTTAATTTTTTTTCACTTTCATCAGGCTTTTTATATTTTTAATGTCTTTCATCGCTCACTCAATTCAAGTTAATATTATATTAGATCATAATGAAAGTAAAAACATTTTCAATTACTTGCCACCTTTGTATGAGTTTATATAAAGTCACTCTTTATATAATATATAAATATTGAATAAATCACTTTATAAGTTAATATTACCTAATTTATTCTGAGATTTTTTTATGACGCTCTCATTGGTACTGGTGCAGAAATTCAATAAATCATCTCGTGAGAAAAGTTGAGCCTTTAACAGGTTTGTCCCTTCGGGTTTGACGAATTTTGGGCAATTCGGACACTCAAAAATAGTGCGATCAATAATATAAAAAAAATGAGAAACATTCATATGAAAAATGTAGTGATGATCTGTTGATTTAGTTTAGACTACTTATTGAAAAATAAATCAGGGAAAAAATATAGAAAATAAATCAAGCTGGTATAAAAGTGTCTGGCTAGAAAAAATTTTTCGAAAATGCAATGAAAATCTGCTAAAACTATAAAAAAATATTTATTTCATTGAAATCTTAACATCAATTTTTTTTTACGAATACAATTCTTTCTCATTATATATTACATATATAGGTAAAAGTAAGTAAAAAATGAAAAGGAACTGGTTACTAGTTACTTTAATTTTAGGGAGCTATAGAAAGAGTTCCAAAAAAGTAATGGACTCGAGGATCTTCAGTACATGAATCTACTAATAGTTACTGCTCAGTTCAGTGCAGTAGAGGGTAGTGGACTGGCTAAGAACAGAGTTGTTTAGCAGAAGACTCGACTCCGGATTACACTTTGGGGAATCTTTTCCTTATATATAATATATAACTTTATATTGTATATAACCAGTGGTTCCCAGATATATTTTTCTTTTTTTTATTTGTTATCCTAACCTCTTTTAGAAATAAATGTCAAACTCTGCTCGGAGCCTATGGTTGCAACGTCATCATCGTCATCAACGATAATCTATAGTTAGTCAGGAGGCTGTCATGGTAAACATTTTTTGATTATAATATTGTATAAGTAGTAAAGGAAAAGTATTCTGATCATAAAAAAGTTGCTAGACTTTCCATTCCCCACTTTTTTAGACATCACTATCGATATCCTCTGGGAATTAAGATCGGGCCGCTTTACAACTTTATCGAGTATATAAGACAAGTCATGTTGATTTTTAGGATAGTTGATAAAAAAGAAAAAAATTTAATCAAAAAATTGACCATAAGAATTATGACCATACAAAATTTATTCTAAATTCCTCCTTCCCATTTTATTCAGAAAAATGATTTGAATAAACAATAATAAATACAAATAAAAGAATAAGTCTAAGAGGTTTCAGTTTTCTCTCGATAATGAAGTATATTTATAAGTATATACAGAATTTTTTCGTTTTTACTTTCCCTTACATATATATGTAATATATAGTGAGAAGGTATTGCGATCGCAAAAAATCAATGTCGAGATTTCAACGGAAATACACGTTTTGAGGTACCATGAGTTTTAAAAAAATGGGACTCGCAAAATGGTCTATCGCTTTGTATCTCTAAAATCTAAAATCATTTTTTAATTATTTTTTCATAATATTTTAGGAGATATTTTGATTTGATATTCGTTTTTACTTCAAATATCGTACTACTTCCGATTCATCGATTATTGTAATATATTGCCCTTTTTTTTTTTAATATATATTTATATTTCAAATTTAGTTTCGATTTATCATTTATTTTCTCTTAAAATTTATTCTGGTGCAAAAAAATCAGATCTGGAATATCTCAACGAAAAGACCATCCCTGTTTCGATTGAGGTATCATCGAAAAAAATCTGAGAATAATTCACATTATGACTTATAGACTCACGGTGTCAATGAGTATAATAAATCTTGTAAAGAAAAAATGTGAAAAAATTAAATAAATTGATAAAAGTTTTTGATTTTTATTTCTAGAGTAATTTTTTAATAATAAAAATGTTTAATAGGTTAAAGTATATAGTATTCTATTTAATTAATTGCAAAACATTTAAAATTGAAATACTCATTTAAAAAATTGTCATTATATATAAAATTAAATGTCAATTGGAATTAATGAAATTCCAGGATAAAAATTCAAAAAAAAAAGAATGAATAGAAAAATAAAAAATACATATATTAACCCAGAAAGGAAGACGCGAATGAGAAGAAAATAAATATTACATTTGTCCATTTGCTAATGAAAAATTTAATTTTACCTTTGCTCTAATTTTTAGGAAATGCTTTTGGCATCCATTTTTTTTAAAGCTGAGTTTTCAACACTTTAAGTAATGCCTCTTTGGAAAAAGCTATCTTTTTGTTTAAGGTTATAAATTGTATCAAACTAAGTTTAAGCAAAGTTTTGCGTAGAAAAAAAATGGCTAGGGCATTTAAATTTTATAATGGAATTAATTTAATTGTTAGTCTAGCAAATTAGAATATATATATATATATATAACTTTGTTTGAAACTGTATTACCTTCACACCTTCGAAAAGTAGGCAGAAAGTTAACATCAAAAAAATTGGGGTGTTGAAAATCGATAGCATTAAATGAGCCAGGAGCAAAAATTTAAAAAAAAAAAAAAAAAAAAAAAAAAAAAAGGGGTATTACTTAAAAGGAATATCACTTTAACTTTGCTTTTACTGAATATCTCCCCCTCCCCTTCCCCACCCACGCATAGCACAACATCCTTGTAAACAATTTTGAGATATGAACCCGAACGGATAAATGATAGAAACTTGTTAGTGGGACCAAAACAGACGAAATAAAATGCCGGATCTCGCCTCTGGGCTGTGAAGTGAATTCTTAAAAATTACTATAATCAAAGCCCTAATAACTTACAAGTTTACATATTTAATATTTAAATTGTGTGAAGCATTTAAAATGGGTATAATTTATAATCAATTTCTTCTGTTTCTAATTAACGGAGTTCTTGCGTGTGTTTAATGCGCTCCAGGTATTTCGAAAAATAAATAAAAATGGAGTGCATAAATTAGTTGATGTTTGGTTGCTGTAAGGAAACTAGTTAACCCAAATAGCTAACTCCCTAATGGATTTTTCGATTAATTGCTCCAGAGCTCCTCTAGTTTGGGCCAAATATGCTGTTGTTAAATTACGAATTTATGCATCTAATGGTAAAAATGAAATGGATTTAATTATTTATCAATGAAGGCTCGTGCATAGTAATTGCGACATGGCAGCATTCTCAGAAAAAAAGAAAGCCTTTATTTTGTTTAAAAAAATATATAAATATTTTCAAATATGATACAATTACTACAAGTATTCAACAAATATTAAAATTATGAATTCAATTTAATATAATCAAAAATAACACTGCTTTCGAAGAGTGTCTCCGGCTTATTCGGCTCGAGTAATTCCGCCAATATTAGCCCCTGGTTTGGCACGAGTCTAAAGAAAAGGTTGCACTGCTGAATTTGCATTGAAAATTGAAGATGAAATTCGGCCACATACCCTAACAAATTAGATTGTTAATTTTGTTTAGACTAGTTAATTTAATAAATAATTAAATGTAAATATATTTTAGGTTGGTGCCAAAATGATTGCGGAATTAGAATAAGGTCCATTTTTCATACAATTTTCACTATTTTCTATATCTTCTTTTACTGATTTTTATATATGAATTTGAACCTCATTTATCTCTGAATCTCTTAGTCTTTTCGATGTTTCTCTATTCTCTTCGGTTTTTTACTTTGATTTTGAGGTTTAAATAACGGATGCGTCAAAAGAAGAATTTCACATAATTTTAGTGTATTAGTTTAAACTTGGGCACCGTGGAGGTAACTTGAAAAATCAATGAAGCACGGGGCTTTGAATGTCTTTCCGATGGTTCAAAAGATTTCGTGTCGATGAAATGGGCCCCTAAGATAAGGGTAGTCTCGGACTCTTGTTCAAGAATTTGGATTAGCTCTGAGGTCTTATACAACTACTAGTGTGTTTTTGCATAACTTAACTTCGATAATTTACTTCGAATACCTGAGAATCCGCGACCATCTACTTTTATCTTCGAAGCTCATTTCGCCGACACTTCGTGTTCAAAGCCTCGTGCTCCAGCGCTGTTGCGAGTTCCCTCCGCAGCACGGTGTCCAAGTTCGAACTCGTGTAGTAGATTTATATGCATTTCTGGTTTTGAGTAAAATAAATGTTAGAGTAAAATCAAAAAGACAAATACATTCAGAATAAATAAGCTTCAAATTGATATATAATATAACAATCAATAAAATAGTAATAGAATATAGTGAAAATTGTATGTAAGTTGAACCTTAACCTAATTCCGCAATTATTTTTACATCCACCTAATATATATATATATATATAAAAGTAAATTTCAAATATAATATACAGTATATTAAATAGAACTCTACCCAAAGTTTTGATCAGCCAAGGAGAATTATTTTAAAAAAAAATAAAGAAAAAAAAGAAAAACGCTATTATGATATCTCTAATATTTTATTTGAGATATGAGAATATCAAGAATTCACAAGTAATAAAGTTAGTTTGTATTTAGGGGTTTTAAAGCACCTACAGCAGTAGAGGCCATTCGTGCCATATATTTTAAATGTAGTTTGTTGATTCAAAAAATTCTTATATTAGGGCAAGAACGATTAATTAACGTTTGAATCATCTAAGCACTCTTATTAGTAATAAATACATAGATTAATAGATAAATAAATAATAAATCATTTCTTATAAATAAACGGAGAGAATATAGATCTTATAGAATCTTATGAACTTTTCAGATATTTCTCTTCAAAAATTAGAAATAAAAAATATTAAATAAAATTATTTATTTATTTATTATTAAATAAAAGAAAGTTTAAACAATACTAAATCGTATCTAATTTTAGAAATGTCACAAGTGGTAGTGGTAACTTTTGCTTTTAAAATCATTATTCACCTTATTTGACTTACAACAATAAATTCACTTTTTTATAGTGATAAAAATTACAAATAAAAAATCTTAATAGATCTATTTGAATCTGTCTCTGCGTATGCTCCTAGAACAACAATACTCAACCTTTTTTTCTGTCGGGTCACAAACATACACTTGTTTAGTCAAGCGGGTCGCAACTTGTTAATATTCCGTAAAGAATAATAAATAATACAAATATTATAAATATAATATTAAACATTAATTAATATCGTTCACACTTTGGGCCGAATAAAAGCTCGGTCGGTCGCTGGCAGTTCTAGAATGCCAGAAATAATATTATCATACTCTGATCAGAGTTATCTTTTATCAAAGTACCTTACCTCCCCCTCCCTCCGAACCAAAAATTAATTGTTTTTCTCCATTGATGACTTCGTTTTAGTAAAGCTCGCATTTTTTTGTCTCTCCTGAGATTTCCTTATTACTCTACTAAATCATATCGAGTATTAGAAAGTTCACACTTTTTAACATTTAATTAAAAATCCTAAAGAAAAAAAAAACATTGTAATATATCTCTATTAGATTTAAAACCACTAGCTCAGTCATTTTTCGAAAGGATTATTTCAACTTAAAGGCTAAATCTTAGAGGCAAGTAATTCGTTAAATCGGATCTAATTATTAAAAATATTTTTATACAAATAGATGAGGTTTAAAAAATAACTTCCTGATTCAGAAAGGTTTTATTAAGATTACAACGTACTATAATTAAAAAATATTAATCAACATAATCCTTTTGGGTTGACGTTGCTAAAGATAATGTGCTTAATTCATTAATATAACCGCCGGCAAGGTTTGACTAGGTCAAAAACATAATTAATCCGTCCCTATAGAAAATATATTGTCTTTTAAGGAAACGGAAGTTCATTTATTCAGGAGATAACCCCTTAAATCGGCAAGGGTCTCTATGTCAGCTCTATTATTGCAGTGGACAGCGGAAAGAGATTAGCCCTTAGTTGGAATCAAATGAGCTTAATAAAGTTATGAAAAATCCAAAGGAAAATGAGAAAAATGAAAAAAAGTGAACGATGGCCGTTGTTATAGAACTATTATCTAAATGATCATATTTTATGTTATGATTTTTAACAAGTGAGAGTGGGTTAACTATCGCCTCCACAACCCCAGAGGGACAACCCTTCAAGGGACTCTGCCTTGAGCTATCAGATTCATATTGATGTATTTATCCCCTGTTAAATAGGAGGCTAGGCGCCCCTAAACATTCAGCCTCCGGGTGGCGATTTTGCATATTATTATACAACTATGGGGTATAGGTTGACCAGATATCCTGAACAAAGAGTGCAGCTCGTTTAATTTCATATTTTAAAAAATCCTCAAGCTAACGTTTCGGTCCTGAATTGGGACAATCTTTAGAGCTGCGATCTTGTCAACAAGGCATATATATATAAATTTCTCGCCAGTCTCGAATACACATTAAAATAAAATATATTATCTAGTCAGGAGAATGTCCCCTTTATTAAATAGACTGAGTGACTTCGAGTCGGTTTTGGGAATGGATCATCCATTCTCCTGACTATATAATATATTTTTATGAAAAATATACATGTTTATTTTAATGTATTAAAATATTCGAGACTGTCCCCTTGGGGAAATTATATAGCTATATGCCTTGTTGACAAGAGCCCACCTCTGAAGATGACCAGGACTAAAACGTTAGCTTGAAAATTTTTTAATAAATGAAAGTACACTGACTGCATTCTTCATCTCACATAAGCAGTAATATTATATAATTGATACTTTTGATTTTTATACAAGTCCTCTAATAAACTTTTTAGAACCTACTGTTGGAAGAAAATTTTTTTCATAAAGGAACCAAGAAATCTTTAATTGGAAAAATGTCCATATAATAAAATTTGATTAAGATTATATACTTAATACTAATTTTTTTTATTATAATAAAATTAAAGATTTAAAAATAAATTTAAATTTTTGAAGTTGAAGAGATGATGCTGATGAAGTTGATAATATTATGAGCATAAAGCACTTTTCATATCACTTAACTTAATAGTAACTTAAGTGATGGCTGGGGTTATGATGAAAATCTTATAATTTTGTAAGATAAGGAGGGTCTATTTAATAAGGCGATGTTAATTTTGCCAAGCTCTCTGGCCAAATAATTGAGAACTGCGTTCAAGCCCCATGCGCTGCTAGACTATTTTCTATTTTAAATTCTCTTAGAAAATATATTTATAACTTAATCGATAATACTTTTACGAAAAAAGAATAAATCAAGACTAATTCATAAAATAAATATGGAATTAATTAATTAACAAAATAAAAATTTTTATTTATTCTAGATTATAAAAAAAAAAAAAATGGGAGTGAGCAACCTCTCGATTTTTACTGAGGGCATACCCCCCTGCCCTTCCCATAAATCCATACCTATTTATAAGAGAAAATAATTTCTTTATTAATTGTTATTTTTAAAAAAAAAATAAATAAAATTTAAAATATTTTATAAAATTAAAAAATATAAAATACACACAAAAACGTAAATAGAGTAAAGGTAATTGAAAAGTGTACAACTAATTTACAATCAATCAAATAAGGTTTGGAAATCATAAGAAAACAAGAGAACATGAAGAAAAAAAAAGCGATAAACTATAATCTATAAAGAAAAAGTATAACTTTTTAAGTAATTAAAAAGTAAAAAAATCGAATTTTTTAGAGGGTGGGTAAAAATTCGCTCTATATATTTAATATTAAAGATACTCTCTCTTTTTAAGGAATATTTTAAATGGCATGGCATTAACAGTAGCCTAAAAATATGAGAATACTCTATGTAAAAATTATTTAATTTTAACTTTGAATTTTGAAAAAATTACTTCTACCTCGAGATTCGAAATCTCTAACTTCACTATACAGAAGGTAGTGGGTTCGAATTCCGTGGTGGAAGTAATTTTTTCTAATTCTAATATATCAATGATGACCTCGGGACCTTGGAGAAATGGGAATCTCGAAATCACGTTAATTTTAACTCCAAGAAAACACAATGTTGTTTAATTTCCAGACTGAAAGATTCGACATGCCCATGCATCACTTACAGCCATAATAAGCTCGAATTCAGAAATTCTCTTTCTGTTCTGGGTGTGGTAATTTCTTCGGATCTTCCTGGAATGAACATATTTCTACGGTCGCCAAATCTGCTGCTAGGAAGCTTGGTTTCCTCTTCAGATCCAAGCATTATTTCTCCCCTCA
>JAAAKE020112795.1:0-36594 GCA_010014785.2 Anisolabis maritima
ATCCCACCCCCTCTATTCTCATTCTTGCTTTCACATCTAAGGGACTAAAGGTAGCTATCATAAAATATTCCAAGGAAATAAAATTTTAATGAACATATTTTATTTTTATTTGGGATATTTATTTACTACCGAGGGAAATTTTATTTGCATCAAAGAACCTCGACAGAAAAAAAATAAAAAAAATAATTTACTAGCAGATTAGAGGGTTGCACAGCTGGGAGGGACTAATCACCTCACACCACTCATTTTAATTTAACTGGATGTTTTTTTTTTCATTCACAAGCAAATCTTCTTTTATATTCATTGACTCACGATATATATATTTCTAATATTAAAAAAATTCAAATTTATATAATGTTCAAAGGATCAACAGATCATGACGAATTCTCTCAAATGAAATGAAAAAAAAAGTTTTTTTTCAATATTCAAAAAAAAAAAAAAACAAAATTTCTCATTCAAGTTTCGTTTAGTTGAATAAAAATAATAAAATAAAAAATAAAGAATGTTTACATTAGATATTCATATAATCATACAAATTATATGTTATATATACTATATTTTTTTTAAAATTATAAATAAACAAGAAAAACGGATCAAAGCGCAAAATAAGAAATAATGATGGTTAAAAAAATGAAATCATCTTAAAGCTCTTTATATACTCTTTAATCAATTTGTGAATCAGCCAATTATAAACGTAAATAAACACAAGTCAACAGAAATGGATGATAGAGAATTATAAATAAATAAATAAATCGTTTTTCTTTGGTATTTTTTGCTATTCATAAACAGAGTCAAAATGAATTCTTTCAAGACAGAAAATTACATTTTTTAAAATAAATTATAAGACTCGCTTGACATATAAAATGATTATACTGGTGCCAGATAAAAAAATATTAAAATTAACACCTGGCAGGATTTTGAATATGATTATTTTCCAGTTTTTTTTTTTTTTTTCCTGAATTTATTCATCATTTACAATTTCATTTGTACAGTGAGTTATAACATAAATCTCACCCCTGCGTTTTCTAAGTCTGATTACTTTCTTTTTGAATTTTTCTAGTAGTAAAATTTAAGTTTCAACGAAAAATTTTTTAATTCCTTTAAATTGTAAAATAAAGTAATTAGAATTTGAAAATGAAGAGATGCAGCACAGTATACAATTAAAAACCATTTATCAAGATGTTTAGTTTTCGTGTGTATATATATATTTTCAAAACTCTATATGTGATTTTTTTTAATTTTAACTCCTTTTTTGGTGCTTTCTGCCATTAACAATATTATTTTTCCGTACTCTCAATCCGTCTGCTGCTGTATACCTAGGAGCAGGAATACCGCTGGTGTAGATTATCAATCATAACTATAACTAATCCTAGACTAAGTTGGGGCGATTTTTGTCAATATATAATAAACAGCTTTTATTTATAATTCTAATCTATTTTAATAACATCTTCCCAACCGCCAGAAGAAAAATGCAGTCTCGTAGGACTTTACTGGTTAATTATATTTTCAAAAATCTTTAAAATTGCCTATGTAACCCTATTGGCATATTGATACGATCGAGAGAAGAGAACAAACCCGTCGCGCTTCCTGAGCATCGGCGAAGGCAGTATATAAAATCATAAAAGAGCAGAAGAAATTCATTTTTCGTCAGAGTAACTCGTGGTTTCAATCCACAGTATACTACATGGTGTTCAATAGACCTATAAAATGTGAATCTGGAACTCCGAATTTCATTTAGATGATAAGACACAATTAAGTAAAAGTCTATGACATAAAGAAAAAAATTTTTTATCTTATTTGCGTGCAGCTTAATAATATTTTATTTTGTGGTTGAAATAATTTTTCTTTTCATTTACCAGGGAATATGTAATTTAATTTCCTAGATCCTCCTTTAATTCAAACAATATCTAAATACCAAATTTCATTTAAATTGCTTAAGTCGTTTAGGGGTAATTCGGTTATTATAAACACACCCCAACATGGTAAAAAGCCAATTTAAAAAAAGTCTTAAAATAAAATATTATTGATTTTGTAGGAAGTTAGAAAAATAAAAGAGGGAAGATCAGGCCAATATAATTTAATAGAACGAGAGGTTTCGGACTTAGGTCAACATCATCCTCAAGCTCTTAATTTCAATCAGTATAGTCAAATCAACATGGCCGAGTTTATATATATATAATAAATATATAATTAGTATATATAATTACTAACACAAATTTGCGAAGCTGAATCAAATTTTGTTGATTAGTCTTATGTCTGTGAGAAATATTATAAAATACTTTCTGGGTAGAGAGATTTTATTTCAAAGCTTTATCCTTTAAGCCATAGACATTTCTTATCATCTCATATAAAGGGCAGTCAATTAAGATATGGTTAAAATTGATTCTTTGATGACACGTGGCACACTATGGAGGATCTTCTTTATTTAATAGAAACCCATGAGATAATTATGTATAGCCGATTCGGAGCGTGTGATGATATTTTGTTTTCTCCTACCTATTCTTAATCTCATTAAAGAAGAAATAATGGGTTTGATATTTTTTAAATAGGTGTTATTAATTTCATCCCATTCTTTTTTCCAATTAGTTAGAATCACTCCTTTAGTGTAGTTCTTCACATCCTCATAAAGACATTCACTAAAATCAAAACTCACTTTATGTACACCTTTTTTGGGTAACATATCACCTGCCTCATTTCCTCATATTGGGGTGAATCAGAATTCACGTATAAATTACAGTTTTGCTATCTCTAATTAGATTTTTGTGAAGAATATGAATTTATGAACGAGTGGGTGATTAATAAAAATGTTATGAATAGCTTTGAGTGCACTTACAATATCAGATAATATTAAAAAATTTTTACTATTATGATTTTTAATAAATAGAACTAAGATTTCAATGGCTTTTAAGTTCGGCATAAAAAATGCTAATAATTGCAGTTTAAAACTACGTGGGGTCTCTCCGATCTTAAATATGCACTCTACTTTATCACTGAATTTTTTTTCAATATTCATAATACTGTCTGGGGCATTATTAACAGAAATAAGTTTGTTAATTTTTTTGTTTAAGATGCTTATCTGAACCTTTAATATTATGGTGCCTTGAATTTCAATGTAAGAGGTACAGGATTTTTGAGTATCTGATGAGTATGTTGTAGATGATTTAGCTTCAGCTTTTTCTACTTGTCTTTTTGTCGCGAAGTAAGAAATATTTTGATATATAGATCTCTTTATAATTTCTTTCTCTCGCAAATATACTGGACATTCGCGAATGAAAGAAGTGTGTTGCTGCTAACAATTTACACACTTTGTTGGCTTTTGAAATTCCTGATCCTTACACATTTCCCCGCAGACTCCACTTGTTTCATAACTAGAAGTATATCTGCTTGAGGTGTGAGAAAAACGGTCTGAGAAAAAGTAGCACATTAGTGTATGATACTATTTTTTTCACTTCAAGGCTATGATAGTCTGCTTTGATTCTCATTGTCAGATTTGGCATTGAAAAAGTTAAAATAATGAAGGGTGTTAGTACAATTTGACCCTTATCTCTACGTGTGATCAGCAACATTTTGTCCTCTCAATTTAAATAAGGTCTCCTCCTTTGGTACATCTCTAAGATCAGGACAATAGATTAACCCCTTCGGGAAATTTAACTTTAGGCGAGAGTTTTACAGGAATATCGCCTGTAAATTTATTTTCAAAAGGGTTTCGCTTTGCTTATCAAGAAGCGTTTCTACTAGAATTGACCTATTTCAAAGTTTTTTTAATTTGTTTTACATTTTAGTTTATAATTTTATTGATTAAAAAAGGGGATACTTTTAGAAAGTTCTTATTATTATCTTTATGAAAATTTACTAGGAGTCGAGGAAAAGTTGAATTTTGATAGTTATTTTAAATGTTTGTAGTTTCTGTTAATTTTGATCGCTTTATAGGCGATGATTCAAGGGGAGAAAACTCACTGGGGGGAGGGAGACGCTCCTCCCCCCACCCGGAGAGACATTACTATCCATCAACCTCGAAAAGAATAGTGACAAAATAAAATATACATATAATATGAAATAAATGGTTAAAAAAAATATTAGTTGGACAAATAAAAAACGTCGATTATCTGTGCGTTGAAGAGCTGCGCATCGCAGAAGTTTCAAGAACACTCACTCGACTGGATTTGATGGGATTATACGCATATGTTTATATACAAAATGTGACCAGCCTCGACTAGGCCCAAAACCTTGACAATATTTGTCAATGTTTTTGATTTTGAAGAGGCTGTTGCATTTTCTACTCTTATACTTTTAAATTTTTTTTTTTTTTTTCATTTTTATACTTTAAATTTAATTGTGTAATATGATAACTCACGCCATCGACTTCCGACTAGGAGTCATAGTAAAGTTATTTTTTAATATTTATCTAATTCACATAGAGGGAAAATATTAATTTATTAAAAAGAATAACTATAAATTATTATTTTTAACTCTAAATTTTTCCCTCTCTTCAGAGAGTGTATAAGGTTTAAAAATTTTTGTACTGATATTAATTGATTTATGTAGCCAAAAGAGATGAGGAGGGATAAAGGAAAACCATTCCAACAAGATATATTAATATTTATTAATTTTATAGTTTTATTTTAAAAATTTATTATTTTAATTTGAATTCCCCTCCTTCTCCTGACCCCGTTTTACGGAGAAATGCTAGATCTATTATTCTTGATATTTATATTTATTTACTGGTGAAAATAGACTATTAGAAAAAATTCAAATTCTAATTAAAATTTTTTTTTATCTATTTCTGAGGTTTATTTATTTCCAAAGGGTAGCCAAGGGGCGTGAGAGAGCGTAAATGGACCGTTATAACAATTTCATTTTCTTTATAAATTAAATTAGCCTCTTTACCATTAAATAAGAATAAATTATTTTTTATAAGCTTTTTAATTGTCATTTCATTTAATCTCCTGAGTTGAGTGCTTGCTTCCTATCTATCATCCATCTCGCAACCGACATGTGATAAAAAACAACAATAAAGAGGCGCATTTTTATTTCCGATTCAGAAAATGATTAAAATCCAAGCCGAAAGGAAATAAATTAAAAGAAGAAAGACCTATTTTTCTATTTTAATGAATAACAAATTATATATATCATATATGGGTCTATGAAATAATATTTATAAACATTTAAATAAAATTTATTAACTCACATCTTCCAAAAGGTACATCCTGTTGTACTCAATTTTTTAAAAAATATGAGTTAATACTTTTTTTTCTATTATACAGTAAACCCTTGCCGAAAACTGACGCAGGGGTTAAGTCATACATTGGCAAAATCGCCTTCAGTCAAGTTAACTTTCTATAGAACAAATGTGTCAGGTATAGTTCAAATTAAGAAAGTATGTATAATTTAAACAAACCTAAATATTGTTGTAATTAAAAGGGTGTCTTGTAAAGAGTACGTTGCTAAGGCAACACGCCGACTGGGTATGAATGCAATTCTAGCTTTGGACAAATTAATTAGAAACAATTAAGATAAAGCCTATATGCAAAATCGCGTTCTGCAAATCCGTACTCGGCAAGGGTTTACTGTAATATATCAAAACAATTTTATATTATTTTTTATTGTTTGTTCATTTTGTTTTTGATAAATTGAATATTTTTACTTTCTCTTACCTATATATGAAATATATAGTGAGAAAATAGTGCCATCATAAAAAAAATTGTTATCGTCATTTCTAGAAAATTACAGGTTTTGAGGTCCCCTGAGTATAAAAAAAAAAATAGGTCTCGCTATATGGTCTGTGTGAGTGTGTGTGTGTATGTGAACAAGAGTTCCCAAAAATAAAAATACGTACGAAGCTGAAATTTTGTATTTAATCTAAGTTAGGTACTCTTATTGCTTGCATCTCTGGTACTATTTTACTTGTACTTTTTTAGTTATTTGATAAAATAATTATTTATTAGATAGTTTTGAAATGTATTAACTCTTATCTCCCGCAAAATTGTTTGGGGCCCACTTTACTCTTATTGATTGTTTTGGGATTTTTGTGAATTTCATTCTAACGATATTGATTAAATTGACAGTATATATAATAAATTAGATAGTCTTTGAGGTGTATTAATTATTTTCCATCTCCAAACAACCAACCCTCAATTTAAAGATTCTTCTTCATTTTAGCATGCTATCCATCTGTAGGTCTCTGGGTAGAACAAATTTGATTGAACAGATTTATTATTTAAATCTTAGACAAATATTTCACTTTGATCAAATTTCGGCACAGATCACTTGCCATGTTAGAGGGAAATTGTTAAACTGTTTTCATTATCATGAACACGTATAAAACAGGTAATGGGACTTCAGTAAATTAGCATTTGTTATAGAACGATTTTTACCAAAAGTTGATCATATTAAGATAATATTTTCACATGCTAATGTATCTTTATCGGTATGTTGGTTACATCAGTTTTATGAAAAGTAGAAAAATGACCATAAAAAATTTGGAGAAACAACCAAAAAATTCGAAATATCTAGACTCTTTGTAAAATACAAAATTTATTAATATTTATATAGTGAGTGTTTAACGAAATATATTGATATAAAAATGTATATAATTTATTTATATATAAGCTCTAAAACAAAAGATACGAGATTACATTTAAATAAATTTTAAAATATCTATATTTCAAATAATTGGAAATTTAAAGGTTTCATGATATTGAGCACAAATTTTGTATTAATTTTTTATTACTCTAAATTATTTATTATCTCTTTGAAAAATGTATATAATAAAGAATCTCTCAAGGGAAATGAGATTTAATTTGAGTTATCTATACTTCACTATAGTTAAGTTCAATTATTAAGTATCATATAATGATCAAAAGTTAAGATTCATAGATTTATTAAAAAGCATTCACTGCTAATTTAATTACAAATACCTGGAGTCCAAGCGTCGCTCGGGCTTTTTTTTTAATAGCAAAGAGGAATCACTAATAGAGAGCTTTTAAAGTTAGGTCCTTTGCAATTAGACATGAGACCTAAAGACTTAAAAAATTGGCTCCACTAAACAGAACCACCCTAAATATATTTCCCAAAGATGGGACCTAGTGCAATCGATTTCTCGCACCCGAATTAGTAAATAAATAATTTCATAAAAAATCGTTAGAGCCGTTTTCGAAAAAAAATTTATATACATACATAGATATATATAAGATTAGTTAGTTTAATAATCGTAAGTACTTTTCGTCTTCTTGTCTTCACTTAGTAATTTCATTAATATAAGTTTATGGGTCATGGGTGTATGTGTATTGTTTACGTCATTTACAGCAGATCACATAAAAAATTGGCCTGTGCCCCCCTTTTCCGAATTGATCAGATATTAGTTCACCGCTTTTCTTGATGAAAAATTTGATAAATTTTAGATTTTTAAAATTCTTGCTGTCAATATGTATTTTTTGCAACATACGATAAGTAAATTTCTTCTTGAATTTGAAAAGAAATATATCAATTTTTGCTTTTATTTATTTATTTAATTATTTTTTAAATTGATTATAAATAACTAATCGGCAAATGGACAATCTCCTCTTTTTAGCTGTCCATAATCACTTGTTGAAAGAAATTTTTTTATTATTTTCTTTAAAAAGACACTTCGTGGCCTGGTGTAGAAATTGGAAAACTCCCAAACCATTAGAAAAGTTACCTTATCTACAGAAAAAACAAAATCATTTTATTCCAATTTTTTTTTTTAATAATATTAAGACTTATATTTAAATTAAAATAAGTTGAAGCTGAAACAGACGCCTAGCGCATAGGCAATCCTGCCACTACCAACGCTAGTGTTCTAATATGATAAGACAAATCAGCAAACGATATTCATCCTTGGCTAATCCTTTTAAAGTTTCCTTATAAAATCTGAATTCTGAAAATCTTTTCTATTTTAATTGTGAAAACAATTAGAGTTATTTCACTAATAAACACAAATATTTATAATACTTTTAAAAAACTTATATTATAGATATATCTAGATGCTAATTGGATTAACGCGCATTTCTCAACCTGAGTGTTCACAAGTAGCACACTATGGAAGGGACATTTAAACAAGAACGAGACTAATTTTATTTTAAAATAAATTTCAAAAAAAATTTCTAGACGACTCAGGGTCAAAAATTTATTTATTATTTATTTATTTATTCGGGGTTAAAAACTAATAGTGAAAAAGAGACGCATTTGTAAGAAACAATGACTTTAAATTGATACAAAGAAAGATGATTTTATTACTTAAAAAACCCTCAAACTACAGTGAGTTGTGTGGGTCAAACATTAAAAATTTATGCAAATATACATCCTTGTGTTCTCATTGTTAGAATGGTTAACAATTTGCATTTTTGTCCTAGACTTGTGCTTCTCCCTTGTTTTGCCTTGTTGTTGTTTCTTTAGCAAATTTCCCTTCAAGTTCATATCCATCCTAATCTTAATTGTAGATAGGGAGTGACGTCACGGTATGAGAAGATCTCAGGTTCTGAGTTGTCGAACTAACTTGTTCACTAGAGCCTGCTTAAACGAAATTTAATTTATTTTTCCTTTCAAATGAAAAATGTCTATAATGTTTGTAAATAAATTTTAAATGGCTATTCCTTTCAAATTATAAATCATTTAATAAGGAGTTAAAAAAAAGTCGAGTTTTTAATTACCGTTAAGTTAGAAAATTATAGAGGTAATGACTTAGACGGATTAGCTGCGGATTACGAATCTAGATTATGAAAATAGCTCGGGTTCGAATCCGGCTTGCCGCAAAAAAATTATTTCCAACTCTGCCAGAAGTTTCCTCCTGGGGTAGGAAAGTGTGAAATAAACTCACCCACAGAAGGCCAAGTGGTAACACAATGGGTCCTTACTGGCCTAAGTGAGTCTCCCCAATGGAGGGCGGCAACCCCTAAACCTTCACCTAACCTAACGTAGAAAATTATACTTTCCCATTCACAGGGTTAGTTAAAAATTTCAGCCTCGTACTTATTTTCGTTTTTGAAAAATCTTGTTCACAAACCCCCCCCCCCACACACACACACAGACAGACTTCGGAAAGACTCATGGAACGAGAAAAACTGTATTTCCTAGGTATTGGACTTATTTTTTTCAATTACCGATCATGAATAAAATATTATTAGATATAAATATAACTGATTGGGTTCAGTTATATTAATAAATAATTGCCTTAAAATGAACAAGATTTTTGACATTTTTCTTAACCTAGAACAAAAGGTGAAAAATCTCTTCATTGGATTTTTACATGAATATGGAATTTATCATTTTATTTTTAGACTTTTAAAATTAATATTTTTTTAAGGCTTTTAACCAAGACGATAGATACTAAATCAGATACATTAATGGCTTTCTGATTATCTACATAAAATATTATTAGTTCCCTTACAAACCCTTTAAGTCAATTTATTTTTTTTCCGTTTTAATTTTCACCCTTCTATCCTTTAGCACAACGTGAGTATACTCACAGATGTTCCAAGGACATGGCAGTGGTCCCCCCATCGGCTCTCAGCCAATAAAATGTACGACACATTGTTACGATGCCCAATCATATTTCTCCATTCAATAATGCTTGGCACCCATCATTCTTTTTTATGTTAGTTATTCAACGAATGATTTAAAGTCTTAACGAATCTTCCACGTTTAATTCTCCCAACCAACATTACACTATTAATGAGGTATTATTTATTTACCTATCATTAATTTAATGAGAGATAAAAGATAAAAAATAGAAAATTTTTCTTTTATACTATTTTGAATTTTGCACCAGAAATGTTAATGACCCTAAATTTAATTTTGAAATTAAGATAATGGAATTTATTTACATCAATGTCTAACACATACATTTTCCTTGTAATGAGTCGGAAAATAAATAAACTACGGCTAACAAAAACAATTTTATAGATATTAATTTAAAAAAAAATATATTATGATAATAATTTTTACTTTCTCGTAGACATATAGGGAAGGTATTGTATCTTCCAAAAATTTAATGTCGAAATTTTGATTGTTGACGTTTTGGACCTCCCTGAATCCGAAAATAGTATTTTTCGTATTTATGTCTTTGCGTATGTGCGCATGTTCGTACGCTTTAATATGGATCAACTAAATTTTACATACGTGCTTTATAGTAATATCATAGATATCTATCAACTTTTTGCCTATTTCCGACAACAGGAACTGGTATTTTACCTGAAGCGTTTTTCTAAAAATTGTAATAACTCACCTATATATGTGTATACGAGAGGAGGCCACTCAGCTTTTTAATATTGTTATTATTTTGCTAGTTCGAGATTGATGTCTGGCTTGATCTTTAAATGAAGAACCTCTTTTGTTTAATCGATTGATATCATAGGTTATTGCTGTTTTCCTAAATATTTCTTAAATTTCGTATTTTACTTCGATTTGTCAGACTTTCGCTCAAAATCGTGTCAATGATCTCTTTGAAAAGAGTTTTTTGCTTTTTCTGTGGTCTAGCAGATTTAGGAATTCTCGACAACTATTCCAAAAAAATAAGCTTTCGTTTTTGAATTATGACATGCTTTTTGTAAAAATGAATGGAAAGGCGCATTTCTTTCTTTCTTGTTTAGGAAAAATGCGCTAAAATGATTTTTATAAACTTGTAAAGTAATAAATGAATCATGGTTTTAACATTGCCCCAAGTTATTGTTTATTTTAAAATTTATTTATTAAAAAGGATTCAAATTATTCTTTAATTTTGAGCAAATGTGTTACTTTCTTGTGTATGTAATATACATGTACTCATCTAATGAACTCTTTATTTATAATATTTACTTATTATCCATGGGTCGTTAATATATTTGTTTTTTCTTTTGGTTACCTATTCTGAATTTTATTTTAATGTCGAAAATAATAATCTAAGCTATAATTTAACCATAAAATAAAGTAAGTTGCAATGAATGAAAAATTAACTTGATGCCATCAACTTATATTCTCTACCATTGCAAATGTGAAGCGGAATCCATCATAAAAATTATTTTAAACCTTCGGGGCAAATAAAGAAGAATTATTAATGATATGTTAGATGAACAATTATTCATGCCGGTTTGGATAACAGTAATTATATAATAATATTTTCGTCAATTATTTATTTTCGGATTATTCTCTAAGGAGATGGGTTGTTTTCAAGTTATCTAAAAATTAAATAAATTCTAACTGAAGGGAATTTTAAGCGAGTTATATAATTAGAAATATCCAGAGTGTTTTGAGCTTTCAGCTACCCCCTAGAGGTACGATTACCATTAAATGTCGAATACTATCTTCTTCAAAACATAGCAATTGTCAAGTCTAAATATTTTCCTAAATTAATTATTCACTCATCTTAGGAGAATTTTTAGGCTTCAACTTTTTACTTTCTCTTACCTTTATATGAAATATTTATAGAGAGAATATATTGCAATCACAAAACGATGTCGGGATTTCAACGGAAATACACGTTTTGAGGTCCCCTGAGTGTAAAAAAAATGGGTCTCACAAAATGGTCTGTGAATGTGTGTTAAACAAGATTTACCAAAAACGAAAAAATGTACGAAGCTAAAACTTTATATTTAAACTAGATACCCTCATCGCATGCCCCTCGAAGCTTTTCAATAAAATCGGTCAAAGAGTACTAGTACTTTACTTTTTTGGTTTTTTTCAATTTTCTCAAAATTCATATATCAATTACTTATTAGATGATCTTTGAAATGTATTAATCCTTATACCTCCTCTCCCAAATTGTTTGGGGCCCACTTTACTGATGTACTCTTTCTATCGTGTAATTGCCAGTGGGTAAACGGTCGCAGTAACTTAGATCATATTATTGTATCCCAGTAAGCGGCGGGAATAGCCATATCTTACACTATGTGACTCTATTCCAATCGTTTTTTTTTCTTTTAAACTACTCTAACGAAATTTATTAAATTTGATGTATATTATTTTTTTTGTTTAAAGATGAATTAAAGTATGCTCTAGGGGACCCGACGTAATAAATCTGGTATGACAGCACATCACTCAGCTTTCCTTACCTTAGGTAAAAGAAAGTTGTGTGATATGCGTTTAGTCACACCAGATTATATACTCTGTTTAAAAAATAACTTATGTAATAAATCTTTAAAAATATTTTTGGACATTTCAATTTTATTAAATCGCAATCAATAAGTATAATATAATTAGTTACTATTATCAAATATTTTTTTTTTATTATTTAATTTAATTTGTGTGAGAAAAATTAAATTACATGTTTTTTATTTACTTATTAATAAATCATTTGATAGATTATTCTCATTCCGAGTTTTGTTTCAAATATTTTCATATTAAATTTAAAGGTACATAGGCATTTAAGAGCGCGGTGGGGGTCTCCGTAACTCTGATGCCCTTTCAATATTCTAAGTGCTGGCCAAATATCCAGTTGATTTTTAAAATTATAAATTATGCGTATTTAAGCATAATCCCAGATAAGCATAGAATAGATCGAGGTAGCTCTGAATTTATTTATCTTCTTAGTCTTAATAGCCAATACCCATTTTTTGATTCTCTTTGAGAATGAGAAAATAGTAAGTCTAATATAGGGAAAAACTTTTAAGGTACTAGTCGCCCACTAATCACGACCTTTAAGTATTCTTAAGAGAAATTATTTAAATTTGATATCAACCCTCTCTCGTATGTATGTAATAATAATATAAATTTTTCTAAATATTTTTTATCATTATTACGATGAGTCTTTAAAAAGGCCCACAAGTGTATCTATTTTAAAGACCTCGTGGCATATATATATATTTTGCATCCTGAGCTGTTTATTTTGAACTTCTTTTTTTTTATAAAATATATATTTTCAAATCAATTGAGAAATTTAAAACTTGAATCAAATTAATTACATTATTTTAATTAAAAATAAAAAAAATAATTATATAAAATTTAATTATTTTTTTTCAACTTGTTTTGGCAAAATGCTCCACAACTTTATAAGGCTATGGCTAAGAGCCTATATTATATCTTAAATAGTTTTGTCTCTAACATTAAGTTTTATATAATAATTGGAATCTATTATAATTAAACTCACAAATAGGGATGCTTTTTTTGGGTTGTAATTTTCGTAACACCTCTTTATTTTTGTTCTCCCAAACTTAGGAAAGTTGCGGAATGTAGAATCCAATAAATTAAAGCCTGACTATTTGTTTCTTTATTTATTATATTTCTTATTTTATGAAATTTTAAGTAATATGTAATATAAGAAGAACAAGAACAAAGTTAGGGCTGCAAGGGCAACAGCCTGGTGGTCCACTTCGAATCAACACACACACACACACACACACACACACACACACCTATATATATAAACACACACATACACATGCGAAGTCTGGTTTCGCAAAGAAATGGTGGTCTTTTCAAAGATCTCCAAAGTTCGCTCAGTCGGCTGTAAAGAGGTTTCACAATGGACAAACACCCGGTGCCGAGGGCATTCACAACTACAGGGTGGAAATCTAGAAAAAAAATTGTATATATTATCGCGGACAAAAGAAACTGGGACAGCGAGGCTCTTTTCAATTGCCACCACAAATTGTAATGGAAGGAGATCCTTAAAGATATTTTTGAAATTTCAATATTCAAATTATTATATAAAAAGAAAAAACGTTTGAGGAATTTTTAATCCCTTCACAAAATCAAAATTTCTGATTTTGAAATTTAAGTACTCATCCCCTTTCAAAATGAATCCTACTTGGCGATAAGGAGATGCTATGCTAAATTATGAAGGTATTCATCAAAAGAAGTAGGTTCTCTTCTTCCAAGGTATTGATTGGTTTAATTATAGCAGTAGAAAAAGATTAGCGTGAAATAAATATTTAGAGGAATTGATAGGAAAAATTATTCTAATTATTGCAGCTTTTCAATTCTAAACAAATAAATTTGGAGCCATTTCCCCGAAAACAGAAACAAACCATCTCCACCATCACTTCCTAACACAAAACTCTTGAAAATGGCTCCAAAAGGAGAGCCGAAACGTCGAGTTAATCTGAACAATCAACGCGGACCAACACCGGAAAACATTATTCCACGTACAACCAACCGCGGAAACCTTCCAGAACATATATATATATATATATATATATATATAGTAAAGTTATTAGTATATTATAAATTTAAAAAAATGTTACATCTGGTAAAGATTATATATTAATAGAAAAGTTGTACAATTTTTTTTTTCAAATGGTTGCTGATTAAATAAATACTATTTACACAAATGTTCACTTTTCCCAACTCATAAAAAATTTGTGTATAATTTTTATTAAGCCTGTTGAAAAAATAAAATATTTTTTTTTTTACAATTAATTATCTCTGGTTCAATAAACAAAAATAAGTGTAGAAATATATAATATTTATAAATTTAATTAGAACTTGATAATTACTAAATTACTAAATAAAATCTAAAATAACTAATAAAATAAACATGATATCATAGTCTCATTTCATCATTCGAAGCAGCACTTTATTTGAGTTCAAATCAAACTATTTCAGAGAAATTATACCTAAATACAAAATTCATTTGAATTTTAATTGAATTTTTTTATGTATTTCCTCCTTTAGAACCTTTTTATCCCGAGATTCAGTGTCGAAGAAGAAAAGAATCAAACCTGATCGTTGCATAACCTAAAGAGAGGACTAGCACAAAGCACATAGAGAAATGCCAGACGTAGTATTGCCAACTTGTAGTTTTCATCCGCTCCATCTCACCAGATGGAATCACTGAAAGTTTGCATTTACTTTCTGTAGTAGTTTTTTTTTTTTTTTTTAATTTTTTCAAGAGAATTCTAACCAATTTGATTAAAATTCATAGATCAATTTTTTTCAGATGATATTTGACTAAGTGTTATCCGCCCCACAATTGTTTGGGGCCCACTTTATTCTTGTGCTATTTTAGGTTTTTTGTGATTTTCTCTTAAATTTCTCTAACGACTTTGATTAAATTGACATACAATAAATTAGATCAACGTTAAGTTATATTAACTATTTTCCACTCAAAATTGTGTAGTGGCTTTAATTTGAGATTTTCAGAATCCATATAAAGGATTGGAAGACTCGTTGCATAGTAACAAAATATAAATATTTCAAAACCCTATACGCACAACAGTCCTAATTAGTTTAGTATAAACATAAGGATTTTTAAATGAGAAAAACCCCAAGCTGCTTCCATTTTTTATCTTATTATTATTTTTTCTTTTCCCTTTTATTATAAATGCATTTACTATAATTAATTTATTATTTTTACACTAAAGTGGGTCAATCCATTAAAGTTGAATAAAAATATTGGAAAAGTACCAGCCATTTCATCCTTATATAAATTGTCTAATTATATATTATGGCTATGTATTATTATTAATATTATATTATTAATAATAATAATAAAATTTTTAAATTTTAATAGATGAATTTTATTAGTTAAATACTGGTAATAAAATACACCATGCTTGATATCCTATGAATATTAAATTAATAGAAAAAAAGAAAAAATAACATTTTTCATATTATATTAATTATATTTTTTGAGATAATATATTTATTTATTATTACCAAATATAAATGTAATTGATAGAAGTAATCTATCAACAGGTCTTTTCCTTATAAAATGCTACTTGTTTAATTATTTCTTCAGGAAAATGAAAAACTCAAATAGGAAAAATGGCAAATTTTATTCAAAATTAAAATTTATTTTTATTGTCGATATTTCGATCACCTTAGGAATCCGTTTAAAAAAAATTTACTAATTTATTTTCATTATAAATTATCTTTTCATAGCCATGAGTCCCCACTACAGCATAAAAAATTTATTTTCATATAGACACAACAAAATTTATAACGAAAGCATATTTTCTTTATTTTTTTTATATAACCATAAAAATCCTTTTTAAAGTATAAATCTTCACTTTTCATTAATATAACACGAGCAAAATTTTTTTTAAATCTCTAAATTTCCTTTACAGTATTCTACGCATATTAATAATTATATTCATGCAAATGGCAATAAGGAACAGATTCCTTATTTAAATGAATTATCAGAATTCTATTTATTTCTTGGAAAATCTAATAATTATTTTATTTATTTTTTAATGAAAGCCCTTTTCTTCCATAATAAAGTGAATGTTTCTGAGAAATTTAAATAATTTTAGTAGTTGTATTAATTAATTTTAATTAATTTTGTGCATTATAATATTGTTGTACATTCAATCTAGTTATATATTCACTCGAATGTTAAAATATGCATTATCTTTTATATTAACAAATACCGAAGACATGAGAAAATAATTCAAGAGAGGAAGCTTTTAAGCCCCAAAAGATCCACATTAGATTTAACAAATATTTTACATTCTCTTTCAATTATTCCACGATATTTTTCTTCTCTCATCTCCGCCATTTACCTGCACAGTTTTTTTGTTTTAACGTTAATATATATCTATTTTAAAATACAAGTTATCTTTTGATCCGGTCCAAATCCGGATATTTTCTGACTTGTCTACCTCTTTTGATGTGGGAGATCGGAGGGCAAAGGGTAGTAATGAGGAGGGAATGAAAAAAGTTTTGAGGGAATAGGAGGAAGTAAAAGAGCAGGAAAAGTTAGCGTTTTTCTCAAGATCACCCAATGGGATAAACTTTTTTCCCGGAGGATATAAAACGATATCCAAAACCGAGCTCCATTTCGAATGGATTGGTACTAGATAAATGATTAGTGCTTTTTTGAAAAGATAAATTCTAAATAAAAATGATAGATTCTTTGTTACTTTATATTTCCATTAGACAGCTGTAGCCCTTCATTTTTACATAATAATAATTGGATTAAAGGGCATAGGTCCTCTTTTAACATCCCAAGAGTATAAGCATTCTGGACTCTCAGGGATTGTAATTCGATAAAAAAAATGATCGGGTAATATATACCTTTGATAATTAAAAATTAATTTATATTTATTAGATATCCGATAAAATTGAAATCTTAATTGTGTTTCACTTGTTAGTAATAGGGCGAGATTTTTTTCTTTGTATAAAAATAGGTCTGCTTATCTCTCCTTCGTTGAGTTAATTATTAATTAAAAAAAAGATAATGATAATCTTTAAAGTTCAAATCATTTTTTAAAAGGATGGATTCTTATTTACATATTTATGCTTATTTTCAAAGAGGGGTTTGAGTAAAGTCTTATGAAAAACAATTTAAAATTTAAATGATATTTAACTGACAAAGGAAGTAAATTTAAGAAAATATTAAATAAGATGTTGATTTAAATACATAGAAAAAAAAAGATCTGATAATGAGAAACAACAAAACATACTATTAAGTACTTTTTTCGAAAGTCTGGTTGAATGAGTTTGTAAAATAAAAATGCTAACAATTAACATTTAATGAGTACTTCAGTGAGAATCAATCTCAGACAAAACTTCTTTCCTTCGTTGAATAAACTCTTTAAAGAAGTCAACATCAATGAAGAGATAATTGATTCTCTAATCTAGAAATCGGGCGCTTTTATCTTTCCAAAATGCAAGTCCTCTAAGGAATTTGAACAAAAGGAGAAAAAAAGTGACGATCTACAATCGATCTTAGTGGTTTTCGTAATTGTGATTTTTCCTCTAGATGTCGATTTATTTAATTAAAAATAGTAAGAATATATAATAAAAAGTCCAACAACGACGATAATTTCTTTAAGAATAATTTAGATTTAATAAGAGCTTTACAATAATCAATGTTCAATTTATTTCGCTCTTTATTTCTAAATATCACATAAACAAAATTTGATATTTCTACCACACTTCGAAGGCAAGAAATTTTATATGATGGAAAAAGTCTAATTATATTAATATAACCCAAGAAGGGGCTCACATTTATTCACTACCACGAGTTATCCGAGCTCAGAATGCCACTTTTCTTCTTCCTCTATGCTGGGTTTTTCCTTCTCCCTAATCATCAGACTGTATGAAGGCCATGGCCATTTTGTTTTCACTCTCAGTCATATCTTTCATTTCCTAGGCCGACCCCGAATTACGAAGAAGAAAGAATATTGAAGAATATAATATCCAATCACTGAAATTGAATATTCAATTAAGTTGTGGAAGGACTTATTATTTCTATTATAAAATTTATTTTTCTATTAATATCTTTTTAAAATTTTTCATAAGATTCACAAACCAAATTCTTTCCTTAATTTTTCCATCATTTAATTGTGTTAAAAGACTAGAAATATTTGATGGACATTTATGTGTTTTGTAATTATTTCATTAAAATAAAGAAAATATTTAAAGTTCACGAATAAGGAGATTTTTTGAAACTCACTGCATTATATTATATAAACTTTTGGTTATCAGATAACTCGCTGTATCAATCATTTTAAATTTGGTTTATTCTATTGACGATTCATACAGAGATTTCTCTTCTCTAATGTTGATCGTCAAAATTTATGTTTGTAATTTATAATGCCCACGGTGCTTCGCAATCTGAATTCTATTTATATCAATTTTCATTATTTAAGCGGTTTTAAACCAATAATACGATTAATATTTTTAAATAAATAACGATATAATTTTTTTTTAACATAGAATAATGAGAAATAATAGAGCAAGAATAAATTAATATTTTGAGCTTTTGGCACTTTCTTCGTCAAAATTTGAAAATTAATTTAATGACTTGTCCATAATAAAGGGCCAGCATTTATTTTTAATAATGTGTGTATGGTTTAATAGCCTAGCGAGTCCAAACACTAAACATTCATTTTAAACGATATAATGCATGTTGAAGAGGAAAACTTAAATGTTTTTATGACTAGTAGCTTTCAATTGAATCTGCTTTAATAAGATAATAAACATTTAATTTATTTCATAAAGATTCTTGCAATCGAATTTTCTCTACATATGTCAGAAACACAGACAGACAGAGAGACGTACATCATGATAATAACATTTGATTTGCGTTACAAAAACCCTAATTCGGGCTTATCTCAAAAAATCACACAAAGTCAAATTTCCTATGATTAAAATACTTTCAACAGTTTCCTATAGTGCCAGTTCGTAAAAAGAAATAATAAAAAGTTTTTATAATTAATAAAAGTATCCAAATTTTTGAAAATTAATTGTTGCAAGTTTGATGAAAAAAAATTATAATTTTGTTGCGTTTATTAAATTATTAAACGATCTGATAAATAATTTTAAATGTCTTCCCCTTTCCTCCCCCTCCGAGACCCTTTCTGGTTCTAAGATTTTATAAATTATTGAAAAGTTATGATATATCTATCAAGGACGGCTTCCCACCCCATACAAAATAAAATGTTGGATACGTGCCTTGAGGCGCTCTTTTTGTATTGCGCTATTTTTATACTTTTCCTCTCTAATGAAAAAATATTCTTCAATACAATGAATTTGGAGATAATTTAAAGATCCGCTTCCTACACAATTTTTTAATATTTAATTCAAAGGTGACAACATGTTTTTTCTTTTATTATTTCATTGATCATTCTTAAATAACAAAAACCACAATCAATATAAATAAATTTAAGATTCTCTCTTAAAAATATAAACAAATCTTAATAACTTAGTACTTTATAAAATATAATTTTTATCTGTTTATATGGGATTGGAATAAAATCGAATGAAATTGTACATAAACTAAAAGGTTAAAAAACGGATTAAAGGATTTTCAAATTTGACAAAGTTTTTTGCTTATCCTCAAATATTATTAATAGCATTAGCAGAATTATATCTTTTACAAATTAATTGGACCTTTTTATAGAATAACCTCTATGGGACTATTTATTTTAAATATTATATCAACCTTAATAAATTTTCATTCCGATTCGTTTTTGAGATATTCAATTTCTCTATTTCAAAATGTTTTATTTTCACTTTGTCACTTATGTATTGTTCGGATACTTGTTAAATAAAGTAACTAAATAATAAATAACTACTTTTTCTATTCTTAAAATAGATAACATTTATTTAATTAGATGAAATTCAGCTAGGGCCTCGAGAGCAGTCCCGCCTTTTGAAATGGAGTGTCCGGAGTGGCCTCGGCCTAAATACAAATAATTTTTACAATATGTGATTAACTAAATATTAATATATTATTGAGTATCTAGAGGCCCATGTGGGCTCAATGGCTCAGACAATGGCATTTAATCAGCAACTAATTTTCAAATAAATTAAAAAAAATAATAATAATAATAACTGGTATAAAATAATCAACGTTTTGAGCCACCCAGCTATTTGGTCATATTATCCTCTGAATATTTCCAGTCATTAGAATTTTTTATTTTTCATTGTCAGAATATCAGAAGGAAATCTGATTTATCTTCAAAAAAAAAAATAAATTCCTATTGGTCATTGAAAAATGACACCAAATATATTTTGTATACATTTTTTGTTCTAATATAAACATACTACCCAGCACAAAATTAACAGGATTATCCTATTTATTTCATTTTACTCATTCTTATTATTAACATCTTCCCAAGTCAATTTAAGAAAGTTAAACCAGAAACCAGTTTTTATTTTCAGTAGTATTGTAATTGCAAAAAAATCAATGTCGAGATTTCAACGGAAATACACTTTTTGAGGATCCCTGAGTCTAAAAAAATGGGTATCTCAAAATGGTCTCTCTCTCTCTCTCTCTCTGTGCGTGTGTGTGTGTGTGCGAACGAGATTTCGTAAAAACGAAAAAACGTTCAAGTTTGAAATTTTATTTCAAAATGCTATCCTCGTCCAAACTGTTCAATAAAATCGGCCAAAGAGTACAAGTTCTTTGCTGATGTACTTTTTTTTCGATTTTCTCAAAATTCGCTCTAACGGTTTTGATAAAATTCATAAATCAATTATTTATTAGATGAAAGATTTGAAATATATGTGATTAATCCCCAAAATTGTTTGGAGCCCTGTTTACTCTTGTAGGTTATTAGATATTTTACTTTCTCTTCCCTATATATTTGTTATATTCTCTTAACCCAAAGATATTGATTAATTGGCTGTACATTTTTCTCTTAAGAAATGAATTAGAGAACAGCTACCCAGGGGGCCCGACGCCAAAGTGTCTCAGCACATAACTTAGCTTTCCTCAACTTAGGTGATGTACGTTTAGTCACACCAGATTTTTTTTCAAAATTTTAACAAATTTAATTGGCCCTTATTAAATAAATTGTATAATAGATTTATTTTAGTTAAATATTTCCATGAAATTTTTTAAAATTATTTTTCCCTTCGTATTAAAATATTTTTTTTATCGATTTTATTTAATAAAATAGATTATTCTCCTTTAGCGTTTTTTTAATTGAACAAATCATTATGTTTTATTGGCCTGGTCAGGAATAAATCTCTTGTTTGACTTTGTCTTCTTACAAGTTGTTCAGGAACTTGTTCTATTGGTTTCCTTGCTCTATCGACTTCCGTTTCCAATAAGTTGAACTTTTCTCTAATGAAGAGAAGTCAGCTATATTACATTTAATTGGCCAAATACACCAACTTGGACAAAACAATATTCTATTTATGAAATGTTACTACCTATTCTAAATTATAAATTATCTCTCTCCCCTTTTGACTAGATTAAAGGTAAAATCTCCAAGAGGGAGGAAACTTATTTTGAGAACTTGAAATCGGCTTAATGAGTTGAAATATCACTAACCATCAGAAGTGTAACAAGAAACCAGAGTATCAAATTTATCGATCTCTTTATAAATTGCATTTTCTTAAATAAATCACTCGTTGTTACTAAATAAATAATTTTATAATAATTTGACTTAAAAATATTGAAATCTCACACATAAGCAGTGAGTTTAGTTTCCAATTCAAAAAATCAATAATTTTTTTGGCGTTATTATTTTATTTCGCAAGGAATATTCTTTGCATTTTGAAGTACATATATATGTTGTATAATCTTCAAAACGCAAAGAAAATTGCTTTGTCCTTACAAACAACAAAATAAAAATTTGACTCTTCCAGTAATTGATTGTTTTGTTGATTTTTTTATTAGATTCGCACCTAATACGCTATTATGTAAATCTTAACATAAATATTCTCATTCATTTTTTTATAAGAGCTGGAAAGTTTTTCTTCCTCAGAAATTGCTATTTATTTAATAAATTAAAAACTCAATTCAGGATAATTCAAATTATTCTAAATGAAAGTACCCTCAACGTCTTTGCATGCATATTGAAATTTATCAAGGTTGTTTTGAAACTAATTTTGTGTATCTTAATATGAAAAATTATTTTTTTACAAGGGCATTAGCAGGAAATTTTGAAACTTAGGTTATTGCTGAAAAGGTTGCAAACTTCCTTTAACTTCTAATTCAAACTTATTTAATATACAGCCAAACTACAAAAATGTAATATTTAAATGATGCTATAAAACGAGTAAAATGAAAAGTGATAATCAGTTATGGAAAGAAAGAGTCTGCCACGAAAAACGCATGGTTCCCATTTATCCATTCCCTCCCCTATTTGTAACTCATGTTCAAAAGACTGTCACAATCGGTTTGAACTTTCGAGGCACATGAGGAAGTGTGTGAGCATAACATCTGCAGTGTGACAATAAATCGCCCTTCGGGAGTGCTTGAACAATGTTATAAATTAACCTCTAGGCCAATAATGGGATTCTTGAATATGCTTTAAATTCACACTTTTTTTTTATAAGAAAAGATATAAAAATTTATCAAGAAAATAGCATATTTTTATTCTTTTCCTAATCCTGGAAAAATTATTAAATTGGAAGGAACCTAAAGTATTTAAATAATTTTTTTCATGATTTATCCTTTTGAAAACATTTTCCTTATTTAATTCATTCCCTTTTTCTCAAAAATTTATATAGAAATACCGATTAAATAAAATTTTAACAGATATACTTTCATTATTTTTATTTATACTTTAATGAAATTTGTAAAATAAAATTTAATTTAATTTTCATTTTATTTTAATATTTAATTTAATATTTTACCTGTTTCAATCACATAAATATATTTTTTTTTTTTTTTTAAATACTATATAAAAATGATTAAATATTAAATAAATAAATTAAAGAAAATTAAATCAACATAGCATTCAGCCCCGTTTCTCTGCCATTTGTGCAGATTGTGCTCTAGACAAAGGCCCAACTTGCCTGCTAATTATTTAAATATATAAATGATTATAATTAAACATGAAGATTATTAAAGTTTAAAATATGGCTTTGTTTATTTCATTAATAAGTAGGAGAAAGAGCGCAAAATTTTCTAACCTATCCACCATAACTTCATTTGAATTCAAGCAAAAATATGATATAATGCTCTCTTTAAAAAGTGTACACGTTGCGCACATATATATCATCAAGGTTGATTTCATCTTTGATCTTTCTATTAACTATTCTAAAAACGCTCATCCTAATCTGAATCAAAATCTAATTTTTCGATAGGGCATTCAAATTCTAAATAGTGCTCTTGATCTGCTGAGTTTATAAAGGCTTGTAAAGGTCACTTGCTTACTTGAGTCGGTGATTCTTCAAATATTGTTATTAAGTTTTTTTTCAATGTTTTAATTGACAAAATTTTGAAATTTATTTGGAGTGTGTAATTTGACTTGTTATGTTTTCCTTGTTGCTTTGATAATAATAATAATAATAATAATAATAATAATAATAATAATAATAATAATAATAATAATTTTTTATGAATAATGGGTAATATCTTTGATTCCATTTTATTTAAGTTTAGTGGTTACCATGGTAATTATCTAAGTCTAGCTGTGCTTAAATATATTTAAAGATATAGCTATTATATTCACATATTTAATATCATGCGTGATTAATAATCTTTAAATAAGAGAATGTGAAATCAAAACGAATTACTATTCCAATTTCCTTTACTAATGACAATATATTTAAACAAAGGAGGTAAAAAAAAAAAAACATGGTATAATTTCAAAGAATTTATTTCGACTTTATTGCTTTTTATAAGATTTTAAAATAAGTTTTCATATCTCTTTGTTTGCATTTCTCTCTTCCAAAGCCTTGGGGGAAAAATAATCATAAATGTCTAAAGAGAATTTTCAAAAAAATTTATCTCAAGATTATTAACATTAAGAGCAACTGCTAGCTAGCATCTGACCGAGAGCAGTCGAATGACCGCTTTTTTTTACTTCCTTATTTGAATCATTTCATGTTTAAAGAAAAATAACAATATCTTTTTACCACTCTAATTAATAAACCCACTTTCGTGACATTTGATCATTCAAATCATCATCAAATTTTGTCTGATTGGTCTCTGATTTTCATTTTTTGATATCAACAATATCACTAAGTATTGTATATTGTATTATGTCCCTTACATTTATAATTAATAATATAGAAAAGAAAAAATTTGGACTTATTCTATTTGTATATATATTACTAATCGAGATTTTTTTATTTCCAATTGAAAAGAAACTAAAAAATATCGATAGTTACATTTCTTTTTGTATCCTGAAAACATTCTCCAAGTACCAAAAGGACATTATTCTCAAAAGATTTGATTTCTAACTAATTTCATCTTTCGTCTAATAAAGAACGCCTTTGTGAATAGAATTTGTTTTTGCAAATTTTCTAAATTCAGATTGAATAATCCAGTGTATCAAATTTTTTGGAGCGTTTTAGGTAGATTCATCAATTGTAAAAAAAACTAACGTATTTAAAAAAATTATTTTTTTGAAAATACAAAATTATGATTAAAAAAATTAAAATCAAAAACTTTTAGAAAAAAATATTGAAGAATAAAAAGATAGAGGCCTTCAAAGTTCGCAAAGCTTCGGGCGTTTTAGTGTTAAACATATTTAACATTTATATAAACATATTACATACAGAGGAGGCAGAGGTTAAGACAGATAAGCTGTGGATTACTGATCTAGAGTTGCAAAACAGCTCGGGTTCGAGTCCGGCTTGCCGCAAAAAATTATTTCCAACTTAGCCAGAAGTCTCCTCATGGGGTAGGAAAGAGATAATCTCACTGGGTTAATGACATAAAGAGTCCATTCGAGTGGCCTTAGTGCCTGAATCTCCCAAATCCGCCCTATAGCAATCCATCCAAAAAATGACCTAAATTTATTTTAAACATTAATTTATAAAATTAAATTTTTCCTTTCTACAGAATAGCATCAAACAACTTGACAACAATTCCTTTATAAAGATTTTTTATTAAATAAACATATTATACTTACGAAAGGAGAGGTGCCCCTGGCTATCTTGTTTAATTAATGTGAAATAAATTGGTCTGGCATTAAAATTAGACACGTTTTGAATTCCTAAAAGTTTACAAAATGAAAATAAATTTTCATTTTCTCTCGAAAGGATTTTGAATATCTAATTTAATTTTTCTATGTATAGGGTCAGTGGTGTAGAAATAGAGAGGGGGGAAGGGGATCTTGAGCCTTCCATTGAACTTCAATAATACTTTATAAATTAAAAATTTTAATTATTTTTATAGAATTTAAAATAGTTAATTTACTTTAATAGTAAAAAAAAATTGAATACAGGATTTGAACTATTTCTCTCTCTCTCTCTCTCTCTCTCTATATATATATATATATATATAAAGGCTATAAACATTTTTAAGCCTCCCCACCTCATAATTTTTGAATTGCCCCATTCTATAGAGCAGATAGAAAAATAAGCCTTTTTAAAATTTTAAAATTTATTATTTCATTGGCCTCTAGGCTGGCGTTTCTGTCCTGATTGGAACCATCCTTAGAATATGGTACCATATTCATTTTCCTAAATAATTGGAAGCCAGTACCGCCCATCGAACCATTATTTACTAAGAAAAACATACTAATTCACAATATCATGATAATATATCTACCTACATTTTATATATTTTTATACAATATTTACACAAAAATATAATTATAAAAATAATAAATAACTTGCTACAGTTAGAAAAAACGAACTATATAATATAAAGAGAAATAAGTGCGCATAGATGTTAGAAAGTCATGGGTTCCCCATCTCTGGTTTAGGCTATGATCAAAAAAAATTTTGTCTTGGGAAAACCTTTCCAGCTGTATGAGAGAAGGTCAAAGAAGCTCTCTTATATTTAAAAAATAATTAATATACATATGTACATTACTTGGCGAAATGATTACGTTCACGAGGCCATTTACAAAAAAATATGTAAGCAGAGGTGACATTGGTGATTTTTTAACGACACTTTTTTTTTTCATATATACCAAATAATTATTACACATTAAAATTTAAGATATTATCCAGGGTTGTTCATGTAAAATCCTTCTTAAAGAACATTCTCAACGGAATTGTGAAATGACGCCCCTGATTATTGTTCAAATTCGAAGATAATAATTTTTTATTTAAATTAGAATTAAATTAGAAACGATAATTTCGAGGGGAGCCTTTCCACTAGTGAGTGAATATTTAGTGTTGTGGTTCTCATATTGCACCCACAGGATTAATTTTTTTAATTTTTTTATTTATTTTACTAATTTGAAATCTTCAGATTTCGAAATTAAACACAATATCATCAAAATTTAATTTAACCCAAATATTCTTTTAGTTTTTTCTTTTAAAGTTTAACGGACAAGTTTCCGTATAATATATACATTTTAAATGAATTTAGGCTCAGATTCGGCAGAGTATATGTTAGAATATGTATATATTTTGCAAATTTTTTGAAAGGTTAAAAATGATATTTTATATTATAAATTAGGTATAAATTGAAACAAAATGTAAACAAGCCAAGGAGAAAATACTTTTTCTTCTTGGAAAAGTTTCATTTAATTCTCCTTTTTATTTTGCCACTAATATGGTATCTCTCCCACTCACATAGAAAAATGTATAATTTTAAATTGGTTTAAGCACCTGCCCCTGGAAATAGAGTCCAGGTTCTAGTTTCATAATCCAAAGGTCACTGGTTCGCTCCCCGTCCTGAACAATATAATTGATTTAAAATAAATGGCTACTAATTAATTTAAATAAATATGTACTTTCGTAATATTTACATATATAATTTATGGCTTATGTCTATATGGTCATCAGTGGCCTACGAAAGGGGCGGGATGGGGTTCAAGCCTTCTAATTGGTCTTCAATTAAAGTTTATAAATTAAAGATTTTTATTATTCTAATAGTCAATTTGGTTTAATAAAAAATTAAACACAAGGTTGAGCTAGCTCTCTTTTCCACTAATTTTTTCTATATCCATACTATATATATAGGCTAAAAAAAAAACCCAAATTTTTTTGAATTTCTACTCCACTGATGATCTACGTTGACGAAAGACAAAAAAGACAAATTAGTTAATTTAATTTAATCTAAAATGTCTCTCTTTGTTACAGGTGAGTCGACATTTTCATCTAAGAATTAATTACTACCATTATGTTTCTGAGGACATTTTCGTGAGTTATATATTTTTTTTTATTAATTTAATTAACTAAACCAGGGTTTTCCAAAATTTTCATGTTCATGGCGCTCTTAGAATTTATTAGGTTTGCTACGTCCCCAATATGAGGTTTTTTTAGTAACATTATAAATATTTTAATAAAATTTCTAAATAAATATTACCATAATTAATATTATATTATAACTTATATATAATATAAAATTTATTATTGTTGAAAAAAAAATTGAATCATTTTGCTTCATCCAAAGGGCGCCAAGCTGCTCATATTTGGAGCCTCTAATCCAGCCTTATCATGGAAATGATTGACGGATTTTAATATGATTTTATTTAATAGTGAATATAATGTAAGAAATATTTATTTAAATTAAATTTGATACCTTTTGGAACGGCATTTTATGAAAAATATATTTCTTTAGTTGATACTCCTTATTCTGATTTTGCCTAATTTTTAAATTTGGCGCCCTTGATTTCACTCGACTGCATGTTGGGTGTAGAAGACTCGCTTTCTCGCATCTTAGCTTTGGTCAAGATGTGACGTTCTCACTCTCAGGCCGCTTTCAATCAGCATGTATAGTCAAAAGAGCCCTAATCCAGCCCAGGGCTCCTCGTGTTTTGTACATAATACGATTTTAAGTAAATTGTGTATAAGGAAGATTATGATTGTTTATGGTAATTTATGTTATTATTTCTTATTTAAGGGATCAATGATTTATAAATCAAATTAATTGTTTTTATCTTATGAAATTGTATTTATGAATCTCTTTATGAAATATCTTATTCTATGAATCGATATGTAATTATATAAATTAACATTGAACAATAGGGATGTTTTGAAAAAGTTAGTGATTTTCAAAACGACAGGAGACTCTAAGTCAATATATTGTTTAGAAAATGCGAGATGATTGTTTTGACTGGGCATGTTTGGTGCCTCCCGGACTTGAACTAGGGGCCGTTACAACAAGACACCCCGGCCCAGTCTTGTAACGGTATCATATCTGCCACGAAAGGGGATAGTCCCTGGATCCAAGTTCGGGAGGCACCAAACATGCCCAGTCAAAACAATCATCTCGCATTTTCTAAACAATATGTAAATGATACTATCTATCTCTTTCATCTTTATGTGCACTCATCATTTAATAATTTATGTTCTTAAATTGTGTTTTCCCCTTTTTTTTTATCTCTCTCTCTCTCTCTCTTCTTTCGCCCTACAATATAAAAGTTCATTTTAATTTTTAGTATGTTTATATGTCTATATTGGAAAGTTTAGTTATGATCTTTTTTCTTATCTATATATTTTCAAATAAAGATTTCATTATATCCTCAGTGACTTAAAAAATGATTCTAAGAGCGCCATGAAAGGTTTGGAAACCCCTGGTTTAGTTAAACATTTAGTTAGATTCTCGTCTCTGTGCGTTTATGTCTGTAGACACGATTGCGGCCGACGGAATGAAACAAAATTCATTATATAAGCTTTAATCAAAGACCAAAAAGGCAACATCATATCATTTTGAATCTCTTTGAAATACTAAAATAGCAAAGATTCTATTATTTCTTCATAAATCTAATATTAAATATTAAGTTATTAATTTTTTTAAATACTCATTTCTCTCTTAAAAACAATCAAGCAGATTATTTGATTTATTTATACATCGATAGATTGTTTAAATTTAATGTTGATACAACATCTATTAATAATGGAAACCGATAAATAATTTCCTGTTTATTTAAGCTTCTTAATTTCCGGATATAAATAGTCATTAAAAGTAAAATGAATAGTATTGAATAAATAAGTCAGGGAGACGTTCAATTCCCTTCTTGTTTTGTAAAAATAAGAGAGATAAGGCCTTCAAGGCTCCCCAGGGATAAGTGAAAAATGTCAGGTATCAGCAATCGACCTGCAGTCCTGAAAGTTAAAGCCAGAACTCCGCAAGCAGCAGCCGAGAAACATTTCCTGTCCGAAAAACAATCTGGGTCTTTTTGAATCGATTCGATTAGAAATCCAACTGAACGCGTGAGATACATTACTAGGTATATTTTGTTTTATGCGGATAAAGATATCTATTGATTATAGGCCCTCTTTTCGGAGAGCGTGCACAAGAGCACTGGGAGTTGAACTTCTCCCCAACGTGAGCCTAGAAGAAGGCAAAGACAATCATATTTTTTGCTTTTTAAGAAATATTTTATAAATCAAATATAAATATTTATTACTTGATATTTCCAAAAATAAGTAATTTCTTATTATATATTACATATATAAGTAAGAGAAAAGAGGAACATTCAAGGCTTGAGTAAAATAAAATCTAGCTCTAAATCTGGTAAAAATTATCCTACTCTAAATATCTAAAAAAAAAAAAAAAATAAAAATAAAAAAGTATTAACCAATATATCTATATTATTTACTAGATAGTTGGATTGATCAGACATAAGTAACTCTCCCCGAACCCGTACCAGAATCTTCTCTTTTTGTCTAACACTAAAGCCTCAGTGATTGGCCATAACCACTCACTTGGATGTAAAGATCCATCGTGAAAGTGGAAAATTCTTATCCAGGTCCATAGAACACTATTTATGTCAATTCAACTCAACCACCGTACAAATAACCAGGTAAATTATCATGATAATTAGAATCGTGGCTTATGAAATAGTCATTTTTTGGTTTTTGTTCATTTATTTGTAAAAAAAATCTAACGGTTTGACCATTAACCGTTGTATTTTATGTATTGTATAAAAAAAATGCCTATTTATTATTGCCATGTGAATAAGCATTTCATATAGAAATGAAAAATAAAAACTATTAGAAAATAATTATATGTATTCATAGCGAAGTATTAAAAAATAACTTGTTATTTTAACATGACAATAAAAAGCGTTTAGTCGTTGTTTCGAAAAATTGGTTTCCATTAAAAATCACTTGCTTTCCGACGGCCTTTAAAATTCAGTGCTCACTACGAGCTCTTTACTTTATCCTACCTTGAGCCGATCCCAATAAATATTTATTTATTGAACCTTTGGAGGAGCTAGCCCAGGGGTTCTTGAAAGAGAGATTAGTTTTATATAGATTCTTGTCTTTATTAATAAAAAGGGTTTTTAGTAAATGTGCGATAAAGGAAATTTTTTGTCCTTCAATATTTCATTCAAATGCTATAATTTAATTCGTATTCACAATAAAACATGTTAGATAAATATCTGGTATCTATATGGGGAACCTGCATCCTTCAAAGATTTTCTCTACGGCCTTATTTATATATATTCTTTAGTTCGTTTTATTTAACTCTTTAAATTTTTAAATTTTCATTTCAATTACAATTTGTAAAGGTATTTTTTATCTATATAATTATATTTTTTCAAATTTTGTGTTGATATATTAAAATATAGCTGAATGTATGCTGGGAATATTGTAAATTAGTGTGTTTTAGTTCATAAGTCAGGGATCGAGTGATTGGTACGCCCTTCCACTATTTCCGGAAATGAATTTGACCTTTCATTTAAAAAAGTTTCCCCACCCCAGATCTAGAATAAAATTTTAAAATATTATTTTAATCTTAGAACAATAAATAAAAAAATATTTTTTAGTCTTTCTTACTTAGGGGTTGCCACTCCGCAGTCAAGGAGTGCATGGCTCTTTATGAAATTTAGATTTGACCCCATTTATAAATATGTTTTATTATATTTCATTCATCTGTGATATTTCATTTTGTCATTCTCTTGGCTGATCCAGCTTCTTGTCATTAAAGTGAAATTTCTTATTGTTTCTTTATAATAATTTATATCAGTAAAGGTTATTTATGAACCTTAAAAATTTCTCTACTAAGTGACCTAGAGCAGAGGTTCTCAACCGGAGGTAATTCCCCTAGGGGGAAATTTAGTTTCAATGGAGGGGGGGGGGAATCGAGATGGTTAATAAAATAAAATAATTTTCATTATAAACTTTTTTTGCCCTGTTTTTTTTTTTTTTTTTTTAATTTTAAGAGGGTGATGGGTTTTTAATTCATTTATTTATTTATATTTTGAATTGTATTTTTCTTCATTAACCGTTTAATCTACCCATTTTATTAATTTAATTATTTTTGTTTACACTTATAACTGGACAACCTATTTAAACACTTTTTCTAATGATTTATTATTCTAACAGGTACATTAGGTGATCGGTTAAGCAACTTAACCAGATAAAGATGATGTTCGTTATCGGAACATCATCATTTTTATGGGATTTTATGAGAACAACAGTCGATTCTTTTTGAGTTTGTTCTAAGAGAGGTTCGTTATCCGAACCTGTATTTATTGTCCGAATATAAAAATATTTCGAGAAAGTGTTCCGTGTCCAATTCGTTCGCAGACCGAACTGTTAACCGATCACTCGCTTTATAAAGAATAATTAATTTTACTTTTGAAAATTTTCTTTAAAATTACTCATATGGTCTTTTCATTTTAAATATATTACAAGCCGATTTTAAAATTTTACCTGAAATTTGTCCAATATTAAAGATTTCCATAATACATATATTTATTTTTATTTACTATATGCGTAAAGAGTGAAGTCAAGTTATTTAAATTGAACTCTAAGGTATTGATATTAAAAAATCAGAAAAGAAACCAGCACAAGGATGAGCCTTCTGCTAAAATGAATTTGCGACATTTGAATTTAATTATATAGCACTGCGAAAAGTCATTTTAATTTTCTAAAAATGTTCGTTTATGAAACCCTTCTAACTCTATTCTTTGATTTTTATATTAATTATTACGAAAATGTATTCTTTCAAAATTGACAGCATTATTATAACATATTTTCATTTCATATTTTTTTCCTTTACTCTCTCTCGATCTCAATAATGATTTCATGTTTAAAGTTCAAAAAAGTGCCAAGGCTTGCAAAAATAAATTCGTACTTATATTCTGGAATTTAACACTGCCCAAATAACGAATTCATTCTGAAAAGCCTACTAATAATTAATATTATACAAGGAGAGTTTGCGAAGTCAGTGATTGTGATAAAATAAAAGATAGCACTCAGAACAAAATTAGGATATTATTTCTGACATTTGGCTTTGTAGGTTATTTGAGTTGCCTACTTTCTATATAAATAATTGTTTTTTTAACAAGAGTAATTATTTAATTATTTTTAAATTTTTAATTTAAAGTTCTCTAGTAAATTAATTCTTTTTTTTAATTTTTAAAAATTCCAATACAGATCATTAATATTAATATATATTAAATTTTCATTTTTAATTAGGGGGGTGAATAGGCTTGCGGAATTAATAATGTTAATGATGGAAGGTTTGGATGAGCGTAAATTTTAATCAATAACAATTTGAAATTAATCTCTTTGTTTTTTTTTTTTTTTTTTAATTTGTTCTCATCATCATAATTTTTTTTAAAGAGAAAAATTCGTAGGTGGATAAGAAGAATTTGTAGGATAAATAGGATTCCTCGGAAATAGGACTTAAGAAAGCGAGTAATAAATATTCAAGAAATACCAATTAGAAGTAGCTTCGCAATGGATGGCTGTTTGTTCTTTAATTAAGGATTTACATAAGGTATTTAAGATGTTATTAAGAATTTGGAAATTAAATTTCGGAATCTATATTATTATACTTAATAATTTCATAGATTCTATTTTTTCTTTTATTATCTTAAGGTTTTCTTTGTTTATGTTTTGATTTTATTCTTGTAATTTAATTTTAGTATAGATGCACATCTTGTCTGCACAAATCACCTCGGGTAAAATAAACTGGGTTCCCGTTAGGCGGATCTATAACAATGATGCGCTCCCCTTTTTTCTATTTTATTATTATTTATTTACACAAAATAATCACGTCCAAACTTAATAAATACAGTATTATATTATATATATCTTTTATAACATTGAGAACACAATATTACTTTTATTCAAAATTCTAAATTTGAGCAACATTAAAAACTCTGTTCTTTGTACAGAGGTAGAGGTCTTGCCTCATGTACCAAAAGTCAGTGGTTCGCTTCGCGTCCTGAACGACAAATATTTATTTACATTATATTGTCTACCAATTAATATAAATAAATAAGGTCTAAATGGCCTCACTTGCCAAAAAAAGACTTAAAAAAAGAAAAGAAAATCAATATAAATATAAATGCAACGTTTCATGAGAATTAAGCAAAAATAAATGCAATTCTTCAGTTAGCCAAGTCCCGCCCAATTTGTTGGAATTGAACGAAAGACAAATTAGGTATTTCATTCAGGAGTTGATCATTTAAGGATTTAGGGCTCTTATTTCTCTTGTTGGTACAGTTTCGGCTTTACCATTAAGCAGGGTCTTAATAGTGGTTCTTGTACCCCCACTTCGCCCTCTCTGTCTCGCGTTGCTTTCTTTCAAGTTCTTGTTGCCTTGTGCTTGGACCAAAAATATCAAAAGACAATGAGTATCTAGCCGATACATTCTTATTAAAATTTTAATTTTGTATCGCGTTGATCTGTGTGTTTCACATTACAGTCTTTATACAACTCGTCTTATAATCTCAGAATCCATAAACTCTTTGTAGTTATATTTATACTAAGGTAATATTTAACTTAGCAATATTAAGGATAGTTTTATAATATAATTTGATTGGATTCCACTGAAATATTTATTGGTAAACATTGTTTTTTATTATATCAACTTTTTCCCAAGCTTTGTCACTTGAGGTTGGGTGCCCCTCTTATTGATAAATAGTAATCTATAAGATTCGAGATTGTATTACTTTTCTGCAGACGAAAATCCTTTGAAAAATTAACCTTGCCCAACGTTGCTTAACTTGGTTAGGATGAGAATTGAATTTTTCCTTCATATATATATATATATATATAATCAGATATAAATCAAAAAAGGGGTCAGAAATCGGGAGAGAGAAAGAGAGAGGATTTATAGCAGTTAACTTGGAATTAATTCGCAAGCGGAGATTCCCACCTAGGAGAAGTGTCAAAGAAAATTGATTATAATCCGGTTGTAAGGTTTGAGTGTGAGAAGGGAGGTTAACTCACCCTGTAAGGTCCCAGCTGGGTGACCAGGCAACGTAGGATAGCTTCCCTTCCCAGAGGCACTGTCACGTTCCTGATGGGTTCGCTGAATTCCGGATCCAAATCTGATCCCATATTCGGGTATGACTGTCCAGAGCCTCCCTCTGAAACCAAAAGACACCAGATTGAATTTAAACGGAGGGAAAAAAATGGTTTTCATGCATAAACCCCATTAAATTTCCTAGACATGTCATAAACACAAGCCCCTTCTCTTTCTTTATTTATACATAATTAAACTATCACTGCTAAAAAAAATGGTACAGATGGTACTCTCGTTATTTTATAAGCTGCATATTACGCATCTGATCTCAGGTTAAAATCCAGCTTACCTTCACCTTTTATTATATTTATCTGTGATAAAGTGGGAGTTCATCCCTCCCCAGTAACAGGCCCAAAGAGCCCAAGGCCTAAGTGCCTGTAGAATGGAACCCTTCTCTAAAATTAAAATCAATCCATATTATTAATTTTTTTTCTCTTTAACTGTTTTAATTTATTCAAATAAAAACAACACTGGTAAAAAATAATACGTGGTAGAAATTCTTGACAAAAAACTGTCGCTAAGCTAAGCTAAATTTCTTAATTCAAAGTTTCAATTCGAATTTGAATTAGATTTAAATAAATATTTCATAGATTGTTCTAATAGTAAGTAGATTATATATTTCCACTAATTTAGTGATACATATATACATTTATAATTTAATACCTTGAAGAATTCACGCATTCAAAACGCTAATGTCAAAAATTGTTTTCACTTCATTTGTCATTTTGCCTGTACATATTATTTATTTATATTTATTAGTCAATGCGGATGGTATGAAATTGTGTTCTATCATCTTTAACTAATGGTCCTTAGCAATAACATGTTTAGGGGGAATCCTGGAGACAGAATCCACCCCTTCACAGAAACTCAATATACCAGTTTACTGTATACATATATATATGTAGGCTAATTCAAATTTAAACCGACTTGAAGCTTGAGGATCTCGATTATCTTAAACCTAAAATATCAATTACAATTCGAGTAAATTTAAATAAAAAAAAAGGTGAAATCCTTAATCAATTGTCTAAAGAAATAATTGATTCTAAGCCATCTATTTTTATTAATTTTATCCCTAATATTTAAAATATTTCCATACTCTTCCCTTTTGAAGTTATCCGAACTTGAGACAAAATATTTTAATTCAGGAATTGATCTTAGACAATTAAACATAGGCAACCAGGTTAACAGTCAATCCACTTGGAGCCATCCAAGGCTTTCTTTAAAAGAAAACGCCTTTGTGTTTTTAAAAATAAAAATTTTATTTTATACTTTGGAGGTCCTTCTATCATCATAGATATTTTTTATTTTATTTATTAAATACATGTAGTATATTTTAGGTGACCATGCAGGGCCGGCAAAGGCGGGATCGCGCGGCTACTATTCAAAAAAATTTTAAAATAGTCAAATTAAACAGTGTTTGTAATTAGAAACGTGACATATTAAGTGAAATTTTAGAGAAAATTAAAAATCATGTAAAATTTCACAATATATATTATTTAGATGGTTATGTAATCAGTAAAATAAAAAAAAATGATTTATAATATAACAATTTGAACGCACGTTAAAAAAAATAATAAAAGTATTCTTTTCTAATTAATTTTTAAATTTACTTAATGAGATTACCTTTAAAAAGTATCCAAGGTTTCTGAAAACCAACATAAAAGAACAAGAGGGAGATTCTAATCTAACAAGAAGGCAGATATTGCCGGGATTTTATTTAGTATAAGGGTTAAATAACCCTATAAATAAAGAGAAATATCAAAGTTTACTAAATGAGTATTCTTCACAGAGAGCGGAGAGAATAATATACATTCCATTAGAATAATCGATGTGAACTTTTCCATATGGAATTTGTAACCCTGCGTGGGGGTGGGAAGAAAGAAATGAGAGGGGCAAACGTTCGAGTGCCTGGGGTGGGCTCCCCTCCCACCACAACTAGCATTTTCAATTCCACTCTCCATAGAAAGTAAAGCCTTACTTTCTATTCTAATATTTATATTTGGAACAAAATTAAATTTTAACACATATGGGCTCATTGATACAAAATAAAACCTAATTAGGTTCTGTATTTTATAAGAGTTCGCTCGTTTATATTATTAATATTATTATTATTATTATTATATGCAAAATTT
>JAAAKE020112796.1:0-16472 GCA_010014785.2 Anisolabis maritima
AAACATTGCGCGTAATAACACGTGACCAGGAGTACACGACGTATTAGCCATCCCGACATTCGCCTTAAGCTGTTAAGAAAAACCTGGTCAAAACCTTAACAAGGATGGTAAATTAGATAACCGATGTATTAATCATTTTTCACCTCAATTTGGGATTTTAAGAATTTCAGAGAAAATATTAGAAGAAATTGTAAATACAAATATTTTTAATTTTGTAATATGTATCTTTATATTAATGTATGTTTGATTGTGACTCATGGCCTTTTGCTAAAGGAGTAAATAAAATAAAGAATAAAAATTAAATTCCAATGTATGATAACAAACAAGATTTAGTGGCCAATTCAATTACCACTATTTACCTCTTGGATTAGATATGCTATCATAAAGAAAAAATATGTCGAGCTAAACACGAAACAAAATCTGGGATGACAACAGATCTCTTTACTTTCCCTTGTTTAAACAGGTAAGAGAAAGTTGTGTGATGTGCTCTACCACACCAGGTTTTTAAAATACTTTGCTATAACAATATTTAATAATAATAGACACCAGCAAATATGAGCCTTTCATACTAGTAATAGTAGGAGAAAGGAAGAGGAAGAGGAGGAGGTAAGCAGACAACAAGCAACCTGTTGGCCGCCAGTCGCTACTCTCATTTTGCCAGTAGGCCAGTAGACTTGGTGCTTACTACAACCATTCACTCTCTCTCTCTATCCAAAATACTTTACTCTTGCACACACAGCATGCTATAAGTCAAGGGTGAGTAACATTACCTTTCTTCTATAATTTTTATATTTTATATAACAATTACAAATCCTCTCAAATATGATATTTTTTCATTTAAACATGTGCTATTATTTTTAGTGTGAAATAATTTTTTTCAATTTACTTCATTGGAGAGTATTTGTTTTAGAGACAACACATCTCAAATTCACATTGTCAGTCAACAATTGGCAGTAGCTGAATTTATATTCCTTTTCTTATTTCTCATTATATTAAATTTTAAGTTAAAAATAATTATCATACGCACTAAACACTTTCTTTTCATCACCCTCTGGCGTTGTGGTTATTTCACCATGGATATTTATTTATTTTCAGAGAAAATCTCACTAACATATGTACTTTCAATTAATGTTCTAATGTATAAATTATTCAGGAATCTTAAAATGTAATGTTTTCAAGGAGGGGGGGAGGGAGAGAGAGAGAGAGAGAGGAAATATAAATTTATACCCATTTGAATCCTTCTCTCTCTATTCAGTAACTCTATAGTAATTGTGTCCATAAACAGATACCCTGAGTAAAGTGAAGAATCGAAATTATAGTAATAATTACGAGCAGCCCTCCTCCTATTTCATAATTAGCGAGTTCACTATCACCTCACCTTTTTCTCTTTATTGATTTCGATTTCGACTAGCTCTACCTTGTTGATAAATTTATCTCATCATTTTTCTTTCAGAGATTTTATTATTAATTTTTTTTTTTTGGCAACTTTTTCATCTTTCTCCGAGACTCTTTCTTTCTTTTTTCTTTTTTTTTTTAAATCTTTCTTAAGATATTTTTCAAGTTTAAGTTCCTGGAATCCGAGCGCCGCTCGGTTTTTTTTTAAATCGGCTCCACCAAACAGAAACACCCTATATATATTTTTTTCTAAAGATCAGATTCCTCGCAATCCCAGTAGTAAATACCAAATTTCATCAAAATCGATTCTGAAAACTTCATCCTAATCTGTACAGCAGTTGAATGAATTTTCCCAAAAATGAAACCTAGCGCAATGGATCCTTCGCACACATACAAGATTAGCTCGTTTAATAATAGAAGATAAAAAAAGGAGACGAAAGGCGAAGAGGGCATCAGAAATCTCACAAAATTTGCAATTTCTTACAATCACAAATGCATCTTCAACTTTGTAATTATACTACTCCCAAAGACGTCACTTTTTCGACATCTTGTGCTAAACAAATTTTACTTATCGACTAATTAGAATTTAACGCCTACATTTTATTTTCCCACACTATTATATATATTTTATTTTTCAAAGAATATAATTAATAATTAATTAGATGTTTTAGGTATCTATTGTCGGTGTTTATTTCTGGCATAAATAATCAGACTGTTTGATTGAAGACAAAATAATTGAAATATTATCAATCAAAATGATATAATTCATTCATTTTTTAACAAAAGAAATTATCTCCATTTCAGTATTTAACTTTATCGGAGAAAAGGATTAGAAGGATTCTTCTGAAAAAATTATTTTTTCGTTGATGACAGTTTAAAGTTCGAAAACAATAAATTAGAAGAGGAGGCAGGTGTTCTAATAATGCAGCCTTGGATGCTCAATGAAAACTCAAAATTGAGAGGTTTCGAACGAGTTCATCTTCAGTCTAATTTGATCGTTTTATTTATGCCCAAAGGTGAAATACATATAACAATGTATACATATAAGAGCGACAATGTTACTAAATTATAGTACAATACATTAGTGTGTAAGTGTTGAATCTTCAAGATGAACCAGTAAACCTCGTTCGAAACGTCTCAATTTTGAATTTTTATTAAGCATCCAAAGGCTGCCTTATTGCTCATTCTGCCTTCTCCTCTATTAAAATTACAATACAGTAACATTTTTTCTTTCCAAAACAATATAAACAAGTCGATACTATGGAACTAAGGGTTGCAGAAATTAGTTTGGTTGCTAGAAGGTAGACAATTCAAATGGGAAACCCACTAATGGATTTTTCGATTAATTATTCTAAAACCAAAAGTGGACGTTGTTGTAAAAACTCTCTAGAAATTGACTTTAGAGGAGGTATGAATCAATTAATCGAAATGAGCAAGCAAAAACAAAACTAATTTCTGCAACCCAGGGAAGATAGATACTTCTTTTCCTTATTCTTAATCCAAGTAAATTATAATTTCATCGTATTTATATTCGAAAAAAAAATTGTTTCTGCACATATGTAGTGATCACTCACTTTCCACTAGAATGCAATGCACCCTGCAAGGATTATCATATGGTTAGGCATTCATTCAATTCATTTGAATAAATAAATAAATAACTGTCTATATAAAACTTTATATAACACTGCTTAATTTAAAATCAGATCCTGAAGATCAGATCATAGGGCTATTCATTTAAAGGGAGCGGGAAGGGAAAGTTGCAAGGTTTTTGACTTTTTTTATAAAAAAATAAAATAAAAATACTTTCTCTTATTTATTTTTAATTTTTTAATTCGAGAGAGGCATTTTGACCCCGAGTATCTCTAGAAGAATGAGATTTGAAATTTGTTATTAACTTCAAAATAATAAAATAAAAAATTTCATTATTAATATTCAGAAGAATATCACCCACCGTGATCTTTGATGACAAGCAAGGCGAAGCAGCCCTGAACCTCTGATGGGTGGCCCCGAGGAGCAAGGCTGATGAACGCTCGCCGGACATCGATAATGAAATTTTGTTTCTATGAAATTTATGTATTTGTAAGGCCTAAAGGCAATCGCATCCGAAAAGACAAAATGAATTTAAAAAAACAATTATTTTTAAATTATATAAAGAAAAAATTACCTTTTCTTCAAATCTCATAAGTAGAATAAAAAGAATCCCAGCTTATATAATTCTCTATTAGGCTATTAAGGAAAAATTACAAATAAATTAAATATTACTGATTCCCCAAGAACTCTAAAAATAAATGGATTTAAGATTTTATATTAATAAATTTTTTGTCTTTCAGCATCAGAGGGCATATAAACATTGACTACAAATTGAAGGAATTTAACGAAATCTTTATCCATCCATTTATTTTAAATTAATGGTACCCAATTATATTAAATTATTTTTCGGCATCTGAGGCCATCTAGGTCTCGTCCTTATTTATTTAAATTAATTGATATCCAATATAATTTTAATACGTTTTTTCGCTCAGCACGGGAAGCGGATCAGTGATCTTTAGTATGTGAAGGTAGTAGACCCCTACTGATGTATCAAAGGACCAAAGGACAGGGCTTAAAAATGTTATTTGTTAGATGTGCGACAATTTCAGAAGCCCAGTTTGACAAAATTGTTTAAATATTTATATAGTCTTTTTTTCTGAGGCATTAGACTTGAAATAATTATATTTGATATATACGATAGGGTTATCCATTTATATTATCATTTAATTGTTGTTTTAAAAGGTCAATTCGGCTGGAGAAGTCAATTTGGACTTCATTTTATGACTACCACCGATTTTTTAAAGGTTCGCAGAGTTGGGCACTCACCTGACCCACCTGGGCAACTTTGCTTATTGAATGATTAATGTTGAATTTTTAAGTTTTTATCTGGATGGGATTCGATCTCATATTCTTCTCGAGACAAGAAAAAAAATTTATTTAGTTCCCCTCCCTCCCCCAACAAAATTCCTGGCAATACTAGTGTCTCCAAATGCCAAAAAAAAATATTGAAAGTGTAAATGAAAAGCAATCAAAGCCCCATTCAATTTTAAAACTCAAGGGAATGTAATTATTTTATAATTTTATTTACTGGATAGTTTAAAACTAATATGTTTTGCTTGCACATAACTCCACAACTCACTAATAAGGAAAAAAATAAAAAAACTTTCAGACTGTTTGTTAACTAGTTAGTATAAAAAATATACTTTTATGTTTTAATTCTTGAGATAACTCATATTAAGTAAAACAATTTTTCTCAATCAAATTAATAATACTAATATAATATTTTCTGAAACCAAGTCTTGAATTTTTATTTTTTTAATTTTTAAATTGCGCATATTGCAACTCTCTCTTGAATGGCACATTTCAGGGAATAATTTGAATCATTCTTCCTTTGCAGTTAATTGAGTCTATAGCTTACCTTAACGGACTCTTCTCCTTTCCAAATTAATGTACCGTATCATTGCTAAAGAAAGGCAGGTCAGGGGAGATAAATGCTAATCAAACACTTAACCAATTTGAAAGATTAAATTGTTAAAATCCTTTATTGAAATTATGAGAAAAGATCCATTAAATGAATTTCTTTACTCAATAAAAAAATTGCCTAGCTATCATGATTGAGATTAGGTAATCTAAAATTCGAAAAATTAGATATAAAAGTATGGTAATAATAGGGTTTCCAGTTAATTTAAATAAATTTAAATAAATATGAACGGAAAACAATTATCGCCAAAAGTATATATCGTCTTTCCTTAATGATCTTCCAGAGGTTTAGTAGGAATTTTTTCTGAAGGAAGAGGGGTCTCTTAATCTAATTTGTTTGATATAAGGAAAATATTTTACTCTTGTTCTTAAGAAAATTTAAAATTTACAAATCCTTAAGAGGGCTCTTTTAGATCGAAAAATAACAAATTTATGGAAAGAGATTAGATTATATGCGGATTTTTATAAGAGTTAATTCAAATTAAAGCAGGCACATAAAAATTTTTTTTGGGAAAGTGGCCTCAAGCCCTGGACTTCCTCTACGTTACGTCTCTCTCCCCCCCCCCCCCTACATCTTTTACCTAATGATTATCCGTATATTCTCATAAATTTTCATTCGTTGGTTTGAGTATCATTGAATGAAAATCAAGACCGGCCTAAGAAAATTTTACGCCCGGGTGTTCCTGTCCAATGAGGATGTTGAACAAGAAACAAATGTATATTTTGGAGCCCTTGACAAATCGTTCTATATGAAAGGAATCAAAAGTTAGAGGACCATTGGATTAAGGCTATCACTCTTGAAAGAAAATATGTTGAAGAATAAAATCAATTTCTGGCAAAAAAAATGTTCTTTTCATTGCTAGTTCCGGGAGTTTTCACTCCATGTAGTATCTTAAGATATTAAAAAAACAAAAAGGGTTTGAAAGAAAAAATTCCAAAAATGTGCAAATTTTGTACAGCAGGTTCATTATAAAAAATCAGTCAATTCCTGACCTAAATGATTGAAAAGAAGAAAATTGAAAGCAATTTGTTTTATTTATCAATCATCTCCAGACTATACGAGATTTAAATAAATAAAATAAAATATATAAATATACTGAATTGGGATAGGGATCTATGGCAACTCTACAAGGGAGTTGCTGTTGTTATCTCCGTCCTCTGGAAAGAATTTAAGAAAGATTCCCTCTCAAGGATATACAGTTTGTAAAGAGTGTGTTACACGTTGATTGTGACCCTCAAACTAGGATACCCTCATTTAACTAGAAATAAATTTAGAGAAGGAGGGTTAGAATTAGGAAATAAAGTAATTTTTATTACCAGCAATCGACTGAATTTGTCTCACGAAAGTTCCCTGGTTAATCTCAGAAGACATGACATGAATTTAATAAAATCGAAACAAAATAAGCCTTTGAGTTGGAATTTTATTTTTATCAGTTTATTAGATGGATTGAAAAATTAAATACAATGTCTAATCTATTTATTATTTAACTAATATTTATTTAAAAACTAATCTTTCCACTCGGCTTTATTTCATAACAACCATCTTAATCCAGATTAATTATATCTTAATGCTAATATATTTTCATTTTTTTTCTAGAAATGACCGGAAAAAATGAAAACATCGAAATGATGAACCACTCAAGGTAAATTTATGGTATTTTATTTCTAATTGTGTAATTTAAAAAAATGTTCCATTTTTTCCCTTGAATTACAATTGATATCTAATAACACAGAACAAAAGAAAGATTTTGTTAATGGTTTCTTGAAAAGACATTATTTTTTCCTCTTTGGCTATTCGAATTCGCCAAAAGGGGGAGCTCTCGAAGGAAGAACAGACATTGTGAGTACTAAAGGATTAAAAAGTTGAGTTCCAAGACTCACACGCTACAATGGGCTTGTAAGTGCTTATAGCATTTGTTTGGTTATTAATATTTATTTATTTTATTGAAATCACACTCACTCATTTTCTTTCTTCTCATTGAAGTGGGTCAGGAGGAGATTTCCGATCTGATTTCTTTATATACGATTATTAAAATTCAAAAATTTCCAATTTCCTCGTTGTTTCTTTGACCTTCAATCATAATTTCAAAATTATTCGATTTCTTCATCAAGGTCATCTTCTTTTCTGATCTGGAATTTGTTTCTCTTTTTCAAATTTTTATCATTTGAATTTGCATCATTTAAAGAAAAATTTAATTATCATTTTTATTTATTTTTTATTTTTGACGAAGATGTCTTACAATTTGCGTTGTTTGTTAATCAAAGATTATATTTTCGCTTTTCTTCTCAAAAACTATCATTTAAATCAAAAATCAAATAATACTATAATACATGAGACCAAAAAGATTATTTCACCTAGGGTAAATGTGACAAACAAGGGAGGCCGCAATTTTTGTGATTGCTTCGCAGCTTCTGGACGCTTTTGCTCAGGACAATTGACTTAATATCGCCACGATGTTCCTAGTAGTCTTTCCAGAGCTCTGGTCGTAATCTAAACATTATAAAATATTATTTTGAGTTGTTTTGGGCTTTTTTCAGCTTCGTAATATACGTTTTTTTGTTTTTGAGAAATCTTGTCCACATAAACACTTTTGTGAGACCCATTTTGTTAGACTTCAGAGCTGTCAACAACCATTTGATCACAATTGTTAGACCCATTCACAAGAAAAAATTTAACAATATGCATGAAAACAAATAAACATACAAGAATTACTCATATCCCAATCGTAGCCTATATAAAGAGATTAATAAATAATAATATCGTACCACATGGTTCGGCAGGACTAAGATGAAATGTAAGTTTTTCGCTTTGATTCTGGCCCCTAATCATGGTTCTTTCTTAGGAGCTGACTACTCATTCCATGAATTAAAAGATAATTTTCAATAAATTTGTTATCTGTGTCCTATGTTTGGAAATAATGCTATTGTTTTTTAACGATAAACTTTCGCAATGTGTTATTCATAAAAAATTTTCTATTATTTTGAAATTTTTACATACATTCCTTGATAATAAGATTTTTTTATAAAAATCGAGATAAAAAAAAAAGAAAAATTTATTCCATTCCCCCTGCAAAAGGGGAACGGTCATATTTTCTTATCAGATACCTGTACAGGTCAAATTCTTTTAAAATATTATCATAAAAAAAATTAATAATACAGTGAAAAAGAAAACTTTAATCCTCTCACTTAATCATAATAATAGTATACGAGGGTGGTCTGAAAAGTTTCCGACCTAACAAAGATACAAGACATTTTTTCTTCAAATTTATTTTTATTTTTCTACATAGTTTCCTTGTAAGTCTACGCACTTCTCCAATCTATTTAACTTGTCCAAATAGTACTCGGCGTCCTTCTCTGCAAAATAATTGTTTACGAAGGTGATGGGTCGGAATCGTTTCAGACCACCCTTGTATATATTCACGAATTCTTTTTTTTTTTAATTTTATTTTAGTTTAAAGACATTTTCAGCTCCTAAAGTCATTATATTCACTGATATTTTTAAGAAAATTCGAAATTGATGTTTTCCGGCTGGTGTTCAACAGATATTGATTGAAATCGATTGGCAGCTAATATAATTTAAATTAATTTCATCACTCACTGGGAAGCAAACGACTAATACTTTACCATCCTTGTTAAGGTTTTGGCTAGGTTTTCCTTAACAGCTTAAGGCAAATGTTGGGATGGCTAATGCATCCTTTACTCCTGGTCACGTGTTATTGCTTGCAATGTTTCATCATGTTTTTATCTTTTTCTTTCGATGGAAATGTATGAACATGTTATTTGTTAATGAGTATACATTTTTAGATTTTCTTGTATTTTTTGTATTTGTTTTTTTAATTGTTTCTTGTTTTGTGTTGTAATTTATAAATTTGTATTTGTGATTGAATGGACCTAGCCACTGAGGACTTGTGCCTCTAAGCAGGTCGTAAATAAATTTATTTATTTTATTTATATATTTATGAAGCAAGAGCATAGGGACATAGTATCAGGTCATCGAGAAGAATTAAATAGAAGAGTGATTCTTACTTACTCTTATCTATATATGAAATATATAGTGAAAAAGTATTGTAATCGCAAAAAAAAAATCGATTTAGAGATTTCATCGGAAATACACGGCCCTCCCCCCCCCATCCTCCTTCCTTGATAGGACCCTGGCGAAAAAAGCAGCCGCTCGGGCTCAAGAAAAAATGTAAAAAAAAAAAGTTCGCTATTTTATATTTTATTTTAAAATTTCGGCAAAACGTAGCAGTGTGAAGTTCATTTTTTTTTTTTTTTAAGTCTTTTTCGGCATCGGAGGCCATTTAGACTCCGTCCTTATTTATTTATATTAATTGGTAGCCAATTAATATAAATAAAATTTTGTCGCTCAGGACGAAGCGAACCACTGACCTTTGGTACGTAAAGCATGACCTCTAGCTCTGGATCAAGGGGCAGGGCATCGGGAAGTTCATTTTAAAAGAAGGATTAGTAATTATTATACTATGTAAAATATAATTTTTTGGCTTTTAAGGTTATCAATATTGACAACCTCTTGGGCACGGAGGGTGGGGGTAGATGATCTTTGAAATTTATTAACTCTTATCCCTCCAGAATTGTTTGGATTTAATGATGTGTGCTCTTTTGCCGTTGTTCGGGTAAAGGGCGGGAGTAACCATTCTGTTTCTTAAACTACTCTGACGAAATCGATTAAACGGCTATTTATGGGGCCCGACGCAAAAAATCTGATGTGACGGCATATCACTCATCTTTTCTTACCATAGATAAGAGAAAATTGTGTGATGTGCGTTTAATCACACTAGATTTTTTATATAGATATATAGGTCCTCCCATTCCCCAAAATGATCAATTATTCATTATTTACGGATGAAAAATTGGTCTGATCCTCTTCCGAAGGTTGGGTCTCCAAACGGAATCTTGCTTAGTACTTGAAGCTCCATGACATGTATCTGCCTCAATCATGTTACATATCTTATCAAAGATGTCGTTCTATTTTCGGTATTCGCAAAATTGCCCTGAATTGGCCTGAAGAATCGGTGGAAACGTCGACAATTTTATAATATAAAAGGAAAATTTTTAGTTTAATTTATCTATCCATTGTAATTAATCTTTGTTACAAGATACCGATAGTTATCACTCATTGGTGGACTTCCATCCCTAGGTCGAGAGGTTAAAGGTTTTGTCAGTGTCAATATTGATGTCCTTAAAAGTCAAGGAATATGGGTTCGAATTCCAAGTAGTCCCATTAAAATTTCTATAAATTGCATTCCAAGAAATATAAATAAATATTTTGTATCGTTAAAAAATATATTGTATATCGTTTAAAGTCTATATGGCCTCAGGTGCCGAAAGACTTAAAAAAAATATATTGTAACAATGTTATTTTTATTTCAGTGACTCGATTCCCAAACATGACAATATTCCCTATTCAGGATGGATGTTTTGGAAACGACGAAGACACCTTATCTCTTTCCTTGCCTTTTTTGGTTTCTTCAATATTTACGCCCTTCGAGTGAATCTCAGCGTTGCAATTGTAGCAATGACCAGGCCTTATAACAAAACCCTAGAAAATGGAACCATTGTTGAGGTAATTTTTAATTTAATCATTTATAATAGAAGTTCGAATAAAATTCAAAATTTTGATATTAAACAAATTCCATTTAACATGGCAACGTATCATAAAATACCCTAATAAACTGATAGATATTCACGTCTGAAACTCAAGTATAATATTTAATGAATTCGCTCTACACGTGTTCACAAAGCGACAGGCAGACATCATACTAAGAACTCTCGATTCGTGTTACAATACCCTACTTTGGGCTTATCTGTAAAAATCTCGAAAATCAAAATTAGTATGGTTATAAAATATTCTTTTCTATAATGTAAAATAAAAATAATCATATCCTTTTTAATATTTTTTGCCTGAACATATATTAAATAAACAATGATTTTAAATAAAATATATAATATACTGATGGTAGTGTAACGTGATTATTTTCCTAATCGACATCTCATATTATGTGGCTGATCGGTATACTATCCGAATTTCTATAGCTCTCTATGTTTGTTAAATTGGCGAGAGAAATTCTGACAAATAGGGTAAAAGCCGTCCAGGAAACTATTTTCAGACTTTCGAGTCTATCTTATCATAAAAGTTGCCTCGCTAAAAAAAAAAAACAAATTTCTTCTATATAGAAATTTCGAAGACATTGCAATTAGAATAAATATTTGACGATAAATAAATTACTAATATAAACATGCCCACAAAAAGTTCGGCAACTTAGAACATTTCCTGTTCCTTGGAGCAAAGATGAATGAATTTTTTAAAAATTATAGTGAATTTCAGTTAATTTAAATAAATATGACAGACTCTAAATGCCGAAAAAGACTTAAAATAAAAAAACAATAAAAACTTATAAAAGAGAGGGGGGCGGGGGGAGAGATTGAGAAGAGAGGTCACGCCCTCCATTCTCACTGCTAATCTCTATTTCACAAAATTGTTTTCATGTTACTACTCTATATTTCTTTGGGTTCATGACATTGATTAAATTTTTCGATTACTCCTAATATTTTCTTACGCTTATCCCTTGATTCGCTAAAGAGAAATCTAGATTTGACCAAAAAAGTAAAACAATCCAGCCCGTCGCGCAGCCTGATTGGGGAAAGAGTAAAAGACTGGCATACCCATAGAAGGAATGCCTAAACTCGGGTACCACTTACTCATCACATGTGAATATTCTCATTTATTAAATCCAGCTCATTAAATTAAATAAACTTTATTTTAAATTCGTTATTAAAATACTCATTTTAAGAATGAAGAATTTCAATTGAAGATTTCAGCCCAAAGGATATACTCCTTATAGAAATTTAAAAAAATAAATATATTCTGATTTTAGATTAATTTTAATTTAATTTTTCTTCGAAATTAAAATAAAATTTTTTTCCTTCTTTTTTTAAAAATTAGTGTCAACCAGGCAATAGTTGTGCTTCTAGACTCATGCACACTGCTTATTATTTCCACTATTGGCATGGGAATATTTGACTCAGAGCCTAGACACCAACTAATCTACTGGCAAGAAGACTTTGCTGTTTGGGAGCTTTCATTGTCGACACAAAACCACTTTATTTCAAATTCTTTGTTCAATTTTTAAGACTATAAAATTTATTTGCCAATGTTATTGAACCTTTATCTATTCATAATAAGGAGAAGGAGTAATTTTAATACCCACTCTATTGCACTTAGCTTTGCCACTATTTTATTCTCGTAAAAATTCTTATAAATCAAACGTGAGGTGTCAACTCGATCACAAGCTAACATTCTCTAAATCTGATCCTTTTCGTTCTTATTATTATTTCAGGTGACGGATTTCGATTGGGATTCACCAACGCAGGGCCTTCTACTTTCTTCCTTCTTCTATGGCTACATAATAACACAAATTCCAGGAGGCTGGTTGGCCAATAAAATCGGCGGTCATCGTGTCTACGTCATTGGAATTGGAGTGACCGCCATTCTAACCCTTCTAACTCCCCCACTAGCCAAAATCCATGTGTACCTGCTACTCGCTATAAGAATCATCGAGGGACTTTTCGAGGTCAGGTTCATTCATTTCCTATTTTTTTTGATATATCGATTATCGAATCATTATTTTCCATTGAGGACAGAAAGTAGGAAGTATGAATGAAAACAGTGATAAAAAAAGTGTTCCATTTTCTATATAGATCTATACCAGACACATTTGTGTTAATAATAAAAGTAGATTAAATAGATAGAAAACAAAACGCCATCTGCTCGTTTATTCTCAAAACAATATTAACTTTATCATGGAAATTTTTTCTTGATATATTAACTAATCTAAATGATAAAAAATTTAAACTATAACAAAGCATTTAAGAGGACTCTGTGGAGCAATCGGTAAGGTGTCGCCGTTTCGCACAGGAGATCGGTGTTCGCATCCCGGGCAGGAGGGATATTTTTCATTAAATAAAAATAGCTAGCTAGAAATGAATATAGGGGGCGGAGTTAGAGTTAGGAAATAAAGCAACTTCACGGGGTGCCGATAGATGGCTACGGCTGGCTGGGTTTGAGATGTGTGTCTCCGTACACAAAAGCACCTAGGGTAAATATACGGGGAACCCAGTAGGTGGGCATGTACGGTCCAAATGAAATGAAATGAACAAAGCACTTGAGTTAACAAATTTTTTACAGGAGTTTACAGGAAAAACGCGATATTCTTTTATTGATTTTCTTACGTTAATTTATTTAATTAGAAAGAGAAAAGTTCTCTACCGTTTCTGCTCGTTTTGGACCATCTTCTGAGTTGGCAATAAAATAGAAGAAAAAATCCTAATTATTTTTCTTTTATAACATTATTTTAATTAATTTTAATTATAATAAGAGCGAGATGCAATAACGAACATTTTTATTAAAAATAATTATTAAATTTAGTTGGTATCCCTTGGAGTAGTAGAAAATGAATATCGAATTCTTTTCTTGATGTATTGTTGTTTTTTTTTTTTTTTTTTTTTTGTATATAAAATTGTATTTTATGACCCGAGAGAATAAATTTTTGGAACTCTTTTCATTTTGAATGGGGGGGGGGGTCTTTGGTCCTAAGCATATTTATAATTTTCCCCTGACGAATACTATAAAGAAAAGAGTAAATTAGATTTCTTCTAGATTTTCTCATAACTTAATCCATTTATTTCGCATATTTTCATTCTTTCCTAAACAAAATGCCATTTTGTTTATTGTCCAGATCTGAAAGCAGATCAAAGGATATCGATGTCATGTGAATTATTTGAGAAAGCGAGATAAGCAATTTCATGGAAGATAGATAATATTTGAGTAAAATTTATTTATATTTGTTTTCCATGACAAATTTTCGCATTAATATTCCTGGTTATATAGAGAGAAACTTTCCCTGTGGCTAAAGCTAAACCAGAGCAAATTTAATGACCAACCAACGGGGAGGAGGGGGGGGGGGAGAAGGGGTCAAAGACACCTCAGTTGCCTTGAACTCTCTAGCCTCAATGATACCTATTTGAATAATACAAAACATTTATTATAAGAACTAATGCCTTCTTAGTTTTCATTTATTTAATTTCTAAAAATTTTTTTAGATTATTTTTACTCTTTTATTTCGTTAATTTTTGAGCGGTTTTTTACACGTTTTGTTTACATTGTGCAAAAGTAAGCAATTTTTGAAGATGATATCAGCTGCATATTAGTATCCAGTAATAGTAATTACCTTAGTTACCTTTTTTTTTTTTGTTTGTCAAAATAATTCACATTCCCCCCCTCTGTGAAGAAAAGTCAATTACGCCACTGCTGGGAGGTGAATTGGAGCCTGAGTTTTCTTTAATTTTAAGATTATAAGCTTTAATAGCTCTCTCTCCTCTTTCTAAATACTTGAATGGCTGATAATATAATACAAAATATTATTTGGTATGCAGGGGGTCACCTATCCGTGCATTCACGCAGTCTGGGCCAGATGGGCGCCACCCTTAGAGAGAAGTCGCCTGGCTACCTTCGCCTTTTCAGGAAGCTACGTGGGCACAGTGGTCTCCATGCCAGTTTGCGGAGTGCTCGCCGAAACCATAGGCTGGCCATCCATTTTCTATATATTCGGTATATAAGACATTCTTTAACTCTAGTACAATCTCTTTTGCATTGTCTTGTTAACACCTGAGTATTATATAAAACGATCGAAAGAGAATAGGTCAAGGACTTTGGTGAATGAACCTTCACTTGAGGAATGACTGCAATTTTAAACATCTTTGGTTACTTGTTAGATTAATTATTAATTAAATTTTTTCTTTCTCTTATCTATATATATATATCTAAATATCTCAAGAACGAAAAAACGTTCGTGGCTCAAATTTAATATTTAAGGTTCCCACGTGGCATGAGACACGAAGGTTTTCAATAAAATTGGCTAAAGAATACTTTGTAGATGTACTTTTTTTTTAAAGATATGGAAAAATGCGACCTTGGTAACAAAATATATGCATTTTTAGATTCTACGTTTAATAAGAAACGCCATTTTAATGTTTTTTCTTTATTTTCCTCAGGCTAAGATTAGATTTAAAAAATTGATAGTACCCCGAAATAACCCTTGAGTGCTGATATACTATATTATCTTATAGAAAAAATAAATCGACACAAAATATTTGGAAAAATACGTATGATAAGAGAAAGTAATGTAATGTGCGATTAATCACACCAGATTTTTTAAATCAAAATAAGACATCCCATAATGTTCAAGCAATAATCGCTAATAATTTATTTGAAGTTTAAGAAAAAATCAAAATATCTTTAGCGAAGAAGGTAAAGAGTATTCATTTACAAAAAATTTTTAATCATCAATTCGAACAACTTCCCAATATATATATAACAATATTTATTTGCCAGGTGCTGTGGGTCTCATCTGGTGCACAATCTGGTGGATTGTAGTGAAGGAGTCTCCAGAAGTGGATCCTTACATTACTCCCGAAGAATTGAAATATATTCGGGAAACGCTGGGCACTGGAAATTCTAGAGACGTAATTGCTTTTTTATATTAATAGGCTTACTAACATTATCAGACAAATTTGAAATATTTTCAAGGAGAATAAAACCAGCCTTTTTGCTCTCTCTCCCTGAATGAAACAAATTTAATAAAATGGTAGTCTGTACGTCTCTTTGAATATGAATAGTATAGAACAAATTTTTTTTTGAATTTTCATATTTAAACTTCAGATATTATGGTATAAATATTCCAATTTGAGCAACTTTTGTAACAAAGGTTTAATGGATGTAACCTTGAAAAATAAATAAAGGGGAGAAATCTGTATCAAAAGTTGATCAAAATAAGATATTTACTTATGAAATATGGATGATTTGTTATATGGTGGTCACCTCATTTTTGTTTTTTAGATTGTTCACCCATGGAAATCGTTTCTCACATCGTTACCTGTCTGGGCGATTGTGGTTGCTCATTTTTGCGAAAACTGGGGCTTCTACACTCTACTCACACAGCTTCCTAAATTTATGCAAGGTATGACTTCTGACATAACGTAATACGTAGAATATACATTCGCGTGGCTTGAAAACTTTCCATCAAGAAGCAAAATGGGAAATGTGAAAAATCGCTCGCCAAAGAAAAATGAATGAATTTATATTGCAATTTTTTTATTATTTAAATTATTCCTAGAGCTTTATTTATTTTTATTTACTAATATGAGTTTATTTTCAAATAGCGTCCTAATGGTCTGAACGGATCAGGTCTATATATAAGATAATAATATGGAGTATAAAGAAGAAAATGAATAGAAAACAAATTCCTTTTAAATATGCAATTCGTCTTCTTCTTTAGTTAATCTCCAGGTTATTTGCCTCATAATACGTTTAAGAAGTAAATAATCGTCATAAAAAATCATATAAGTCTATCATGACCTTTTGCCCTGTCCCTTGGTGCAGAGCTAGAGGTCTCGTCTCATGTACCAAAGGTCAGTGGTTCGCTTCCCGTCCTGAGCGACAAAAATTTATTTAAATTATATTGACTACTAATTAATTTAAATAAATAAGG
>JAAAKE020112807.1:0-16470 GCA_010014785.2 Anisolabis maritima
CCGGAATATTGACTCTTACGGCGAGCGAAATTTATTATTGCAAGTTTCATTCATACATTGCCACCCAAGCTGATGAAGAAGAGGGTTCGTCGTTGAAAAGCTAAAAAAAAAAACGAAAAGGAAAAGTGTGAGTTAATTAGCCTGAGATTGTCATCGCATTAATGAGAAATGTCCACGAAACCCCTACTAAAGAACTAATTTGAAATGGCGGCGTCCTAATTAAAAATAAAATTTTTTTAGACATCGATATCTTTCATTTTGACAAATAAAAAAATTAAATCACTTTATGATATTTGTTTGAACAGAGATGATGATAGTGGAAAAATTTCAAAAATTGGTGAAAATTAAATTTTATGAACTAGGGTGAAAAAAAGAGAATAAAAGAGAAAGCAAATGGTACGGATTACTAAAAAAAAAAAAAAAGAATGAAGAATACGGAAGTTGAATTGAAAGATTCGTTTAGTCGAGAATGAAAAGAGTCAAAAGCTCTATAAAATGCCGAATTCGTGGTTTGGATTTATTCATAACTTTCAAAAAGTATTACGATTAATATTCTTGCAGAGTTTGCAAGAAAAGTAAAATATAATAATTTTAAATTTTAATAGTTTGCATTTTATAAAATTTGAAAATATATAGCTACTATTTTATTAAAATATTAAATAAAGTTTTTATTTATTCATCATTTGCAAAAAGAAGTAGCAGAGGAATTAATAATTAAAAAAATTATTTATTAGAGTAATATTTCATTATTTTTAAAATTTCTACATCTTTATAATCAACATATCGCTCATTAAATATTGTACAAGGCCATAAAATAAGCAATTTTGAATTATTGATATCTATGAGTAGTCAATTTCAAAAACAAATTTTATCGCTCAGATCTGGATAATATTTAAACTTACTATTTTTTTTTTCGGCATCTGAGGCCATTTGAACTCCATTTAAAGTATTTATTAAGACATTATTTTAACTACCCCGTGGTCGAGAGATTAAAGGTATTGACATTTATCATTATTAAAAGCCAGGTGATGGCATTCCGATCCTAGGTAGTTAAATTTATTTAAATTAATTGGATACCAATTGGTTTAAATAAATATGGGTACTGATATCCTAATTAATATATTTATGCGTATTGTTTAAATTATTTAAGTGTTAGATATTTTTAGTAGGGAATATGTTCCTGTTTGAAAGAAGTTTTTCGATTTTTGACTCCAAAGACGTTACTGCAAGACGGAGAGCCGTATTTATTCCAAGCTGAGTTTTAATTGCGTTAGAGTTCTGTTGTCTCCAACAAATGTTAAAAATTAATTTTTTTTAACGCAATTCCACTTTGTAATTTTCAGAAGAAAATTCTCATACAAAATATAAGATACATATAATATATTTCTTAGAATATTTTTTTTGTTTAAATATTAATAGAGCCTAAAAACTGCAAATAATGTTCAGATTTTTCTGCGGACTACCAAAATTTTCTCACGAACCACCGGTTGGCGACCGGTGGCTTAAAAGACCAAGATTGAACCAAAATGCCGATAAAGCTTAAAAAAACATATTTCCACAATCTATTTTTAAGATATTTGTAAATTTATTAATCTATCCTTTTGTTTTAATTTGTAATTATTTATCTTCGAACTATTATTCTTATCATTTTAACAAATCACTTTAATTCTAAATATAGCTTTAGCCCTGGAAATTCTCTCTCCGCATGTGTCAATCTCTATCAATCAAATGAGAATTTCAAAATTTAATGTTTGATAACTCTCTAGTAATTTATTTGGACAAATCTCAATTTTCAAAGAATAAAATTTCTCCCTTTTAAATTTAATTATATTGTTTCTCGACCTCTTTATATTCGCGTGTCATTTTATTTAAATGTGGCGAATGTTAAAGATAAAATATTATAATATATGACCTTAAGAAATTAAAGTAGCAAAGTGTCAACTGCCAAATTTTTAAAAATTGAGAAATGTGCTTAAAGCCACACAATTCTATATAGTTGTAAGAGTTGTCAATATATCGATATGCCAGGTGCATTTATCCCACTACTTCATTATTACTTTTCTTATGTTAATTAAAAGAAATGATACTTCCGTTCTTAACATGTTTGCGCCTTCCCTGCTTCTATTATGAAATGTGCTTAAAAAATAATTTCTAATCAGAGCTGTCGAAAACTTATCTGAAATATCTGACTTAAATTTAATATAATAAATTTCAAACAAAAAATTATAAGCTTAAAAAATCAATATTTTCACAAGGTTAAAAAGAATCAGTGACAAATTTCTCTTGAGTTCATCCCTTTCTTTGTGAACTCGAACCAAGAGAGATTTTAGGGTTGCTCGACATCCAAGAACCACGAACTTTGATCTAGGATTCGGTCATTGCATGCCTGGCTCGCAAAGGGCCGAAATTTACATCCGAATTATATACTTTTATTAGTGGTAGTTGAATAGACCATTTCGAGGCAAATAGCCCATGCACATTAAACCTGAATTAAAGACTTTTTTTAATTATTTATATAACACAAAGTATTTTTTTTTATTATTTAATGATTCTCTTTTAAAGAGGGTATCCATGAATCATTTGAGGTATTTCCATTATTTTCTAAATGTGGTGTTTTCAAATAAAATTTTTTTTTTTGGCGGATCTAATTCAACACAATATAAAAAAGAGAGAATATACCAGAAAACCACAAAAAAGTTTTTTTAGAGGAATTGAAGAATTAAAAAATTATATATCGTTTCAAGTCTATATATAAAGCCCAAGATTCTGAAAAGATAAAAAATTATAGAAATTAAATTAGATAAATTTTTCTTACTCATGAGGGATCGCGCCACATCTAGAAATATATAAGAGGATTTTTACGATGCGTTGCATCACTATTCGCTTCATAATGCGACTTAGAACTTGGAAAAAGAAGTCACATTTTAAAATGTCAAAATTTTTTTTCTCTATTTATTTGGAATATAAACATAAAAATTAAATAATTCAATTATATTTGGGCAAACTTAATATTTTATTAATATATAGATTTTCAGGCTTGACAATGATAAATTTGAATTCAATAATAATCGATCACATATTGTATTTTCTATTATATATTATTAATCTAGATATTGGCATTACTGAGAAAAATAAAAGCTCTTTTAAGAACAAAGGTAAGTTTGTTTTCTGGCAAACCACTAAAATTAAAGAACTTTGTTTGATTTTGACCCTTGGATTCTGTTTTCACCCTTTTAAGATGCAAACTTTAATAGTTTGACTGAGAATTTCATGTTCTTATTTGTTCTATTCTTTGGGGGGTGGGGATGTTCTATTTCTTTAAAAGTGTGTTAAATTAAAGATAAAAAAAACTCTGGCTGGAAAGAAAGTCAAAGCACTGGTAAAGCCCTAGAGGTCGCCTTGGGTTTCTTATAAACACGATACGTCTTTTGTGTAAACAACGCAGTCAGGAGGGAAAAATCCCGATAGAGAAGAAATTGAATTGAAAAAAATTAAATTGCTTTCTAAGCTGTTTACTTTCTTAATAAACAAGTCAATACATTTCATATGGTTGCGCCTTTATATTTTGTATATCTATCTATTCCTACTTTCAAAGCAAAATGACTATTAATTTCAAGATCTTGTTATTTAATTCAATTTATGTATTCAAATATATTAATTTTTCTTGAACAAAGGATTTATTTATTTTTGTTTGGCATCGTGCTAAATTAAGATTCAAAAGGTGACGATTATATTAAATAAATTTTTCCTGTTTATTCTGATATGAACAAAATTTTAGATGGAATTAGATAAAATCAAATAAATGATAGGATTTCTATTCTTCCTTGATCATAATGAACCATAATAACGACTGAAAAGCAGTAATCCTTTATTGCATATTTTTGCAATGCCCGATCCGATCTAGTGTGCGCATGGCTTAACAATTCATAATTCTTTTTCCAATTCTTATAAGAACTTTTAAAAAAATTGAGAAGAAAATTAATTGATAAAAAAAATTCAATTTTCAGAATAAATCTCTCATTTAATCAAATTTAATTAATTAAAATCATCGTTTAAAATTTCATTTTAAAAATCTCTCTTCGTAATTCATCATGTGACACATTTTTTTTTTAAGTTAATTTAAATCAAGCTTGTAATTTGAATAGATAATTAATTTTTCTCGCCCCCGATATTTCAATAAAAAAAAAAATTGATAAATTTTTAAAAGGGCGGATATTATCTGTATACAGAGGGTTCATAATAAAAGCATCTTTCCTGTGTCGAAATATAATACACGAGACGCCATGTTAACATTTTGATTTACATCTAAATATCGGTCTTTCCAAAAGGGATGATTAATTTTTTTCATACAATGAAAAAAAAACATGTATCAAGGCATATTTATATTAAAATTAGAATATATATATATTTCTCTTTCATTTTTTTACTGCTATCCAAAATGTTATTAAAATTATATACTGTATTTTGAATAAACACAGGCAATTAGGCAATTCATCAGAAAAAATTATAAAGTAATTTTTAATGGACATTATTAAATATTATATAATGAGTACTCGTTACAGTATCTGTAATAACATTGATTCGATCTATCATTGGGATATTTATTAAAAAAAATTTTTTTTTTTTTTATTTATTTAGTTTTATTTATTGATTAATATCCATTTATCAGTCGCTTCCAGAGGTCGATTAATACTCTTGTTACTCGGCCACCCATCAGAGATTCAGCTTTTTTTTGTGATATGGAAGCATAAGGACCAACAGACTTATAATGACCATGCAACCAGAAAGAGCAGGTGAAGGAGAAAGTGGGGAATTGAAAAGGTGCTTGTTGAAGTTGCAAGATTGGAGATTATAGGTTTTAGGGAAGATAGTAGCACGGAGATTATTCAAATAACGGGAGGTGGGGATAAGAAAGACTGGAAATGGCTAGTGTTTGGCCTAGCTTGGCTTCATTGATCTTGGTAGCTATGACATTAATAACTTGAATGTTATGTTGATCCAAGGTCTGTTAGAATAATAACATTTTTGGGAGGTGTACAAGTATATTTCGATATCTAGGAGGCTGAAAGCCAAGAAATGTAAATAAAAAATGTTACCCAAGAAATAAGGAATAATAATAATAATAATAATAATAACATCCAAAATTCTGATATGAAAAAGACACATCACACAACTTTCCTTTATTTAAGGAAAGCTAAAGCCCTCTAGGTAGCCGTTCTCTAATTCATCTCTTAAAAAAACTTTACACTCGCCGTTTACAGGGGCTACAACATATAATCAAAGTTGCTCCTGCCGTTTGCCGAACAACGGCAAAAGACTACTAGTAAAGTGGGCCATGGACAATTTTGAGGCAGATAAGGGTTAATACATTTCAAATATCATCTAATAAGTAAATTGATATAAGAATTTTAATCACAATTTGTTGGAGCGAATTTTGAAAAAAAAAAAAAAAAAAAACAGTTTTTTTTCCGGCTTTAAGTCTACAAAGACGCAAAGTGGAAGACATGTTTATCCAAATTAATTGAGTCTAGAAGAGTTATAAGAGCTATTTTGATACTAATAAGTTAAAATAATAGCCCTATTATCATGCCATGCATAAATTAGTTTATTTTTGCTTGCTAGAGGTTAGGAAACTCAAATGACAAATGTATTTTTCGATTAATTGTTCTAAAAAAATAATTAGTGAATTAGTAATTTGGGTTGCCTAACTTCCAGCATTCATTCTTAAACTAATTTACCCAACCCCCATTGGAAAAAAAGAACAGAAAAAATATTTTATTTAGAAGTATATATTTCTTTTATGTTGACAATTTTTAATCAAAAAAAATTTTTAAATCTTTATTATTTAATCACTTCTGGTGTGACTATAAGTTCTCTGAACCAAGATTAGCATTTCTTCAGCCTAAAATATGTCAGTCCTTTTCACTCCCACCTCAGGTATCAGGCTAAGCGACAGGTCGGTTTTTTTTTCTCTATCTAATGTGTATCTAAATTTTTTATGCCAACTCAGAATTATAGAAAAGAAAAAGAAAACTAATGTTCTACGACCTCATATGCATAATCAGAATTTATAATTTGCTTTCATAAAAACATTCGACTGATAGAGTTTAGAAGCTGAAGAAAATGTAAAATAAATATGAATGATAGTTTTCACATTTTCATAAAGTTAAAGCGAAGGTATTTAAAACTAAATGAGGTCAATGTCATTCTTTAGCTGATATCCTCGGGAAAGGCATATAAAATGATGGGTGAATAACAAAAAAATGAAAAGACTATTCTAAAAACTATATATTTTTTCTCCCTGGGTTTAAAGGCATTTCACTTCTCTATATGATAACATTATATGTTGCCTTCCGGCGCTCTGAACCCAACAAAGAAGAAAAGGCCGTCGAGTTCTTGCAGAAAGGTCATCAAGTTATCCCATTTGATTAACAAAAGAAGAGAATTTTATGAAAAACTTTTACATTAAAAAATGTATTCAAGAGAGTTGTAATTAAACCCTAGCGTTACTCTATTTTATATTAACAAAAAAAAAATGAGTATGAACTAAGTTAAATGAACAAATTAAAGTGGAAATTTGAAAATTTTTGAATAATTAAACTTTATTTTATAATATTATCAAATAAAAGTAATGAGAAAAAATAGGCATCATTTTCCCGCAATTTAGCCATTGCTAACTATATCTTCTGGGAATATAAGATGACCACTCTTCAAACCTATCGAGTATACAAGTCATGTCATGTTGTCTTTTCATTAATTAAATTTAAAAAATCAAAGAGATTAAATAAAAGTTTTTTCTAGTATGTTTATTATTACGAGAGTTACCTTTTAGATTTCGGGATTTGAAATCAAAAACAAGTGAGAGATTAAGGAGGGATTGGGGAATAGAGAGATGAAGGGCCTTTCACTCTCAAAAAAGGGCACCAGGGATGGGCCATTGAGCCCGAAACTGGTGATGGGATTTGGTGTGTGCCAATAGTGCACGATACACCAGAGATAACCAACCGGGGAATGATTTTTTTTGTTAGGATTTGAGCGTTTTTATGCCTTTAATTAAAGGCTTTTTCCCTCAAAAAAAAATCGAAAACAAATCTTTTTAACGGTCAAATGTTCATGCAATATTGAATATATGCTGGTCCCACTAATGCCTAAGGATACCTCAATCTCACGATAAGTCACATGACGATCTTGCAGTATCAGTTCACGCACAACACTGTTTTCCAGGACAACGACCGATTTTGGTCTTTACCCGAACTACGGCCACGATTGAAGTCGGCAAACCATCGATAAACACTAGTCCGTGCTTCATCGCCAAAAGTCGAATTAAGTTCATCAATCACTATTGTTGGATTAATCCGCGTCTAAAGTTGTAAAAAATAATCACTCGAAAATGTTCTCGATTTAATACCATTTTTAGTCGAGATGATTTCAAGTTATAAACTACATAAATAGAGCTCGTATGTCAATACGTTCTGAGTATATATACCATCAAAAATGTCAAACTTTAAGATAGAAGCGTCAGCAGCATTAGTTTAGGGCAATCTCCTCGTACCCAATATTTTTCTATTTTTAGAATAAATCCTATCTCACTAAACGGATTGTTATAAAAATTTGTTCAGGCTGAAGGAAATTAATTAATATCACCAAGTTTCAAAAGATGGCATAACGGATAGTGAGAAAATAGTGGTGCGCGATAAATATTGGGGGGTCTTTTTTATCACCCTCTGTGAACTAATTCGTTTTTAATTTTATTAAATTTTAAATTTAAATTAAAATCGAATTTTAATTTAAATTTTAATAATTACTTAGGCGTTTCTAGGGGTATAAAGTCTTTAAGTTGCATTCTTTTTCGATTAGTGATCCATAGATATGTCAAAATTAAAGCTACACTCGCATAAAGATTTTTTTTGTATTTTTGGGGACCTTTTGACTTGAAATGTAAAGCAATTTTAAAAAATTGGGGGCTTAAATTTTTCGTGATCATAATACTTTTCCCCTACTATTATATAAAATAGTGCGAGAAAGTCAAATTTATAACTAAAATAATTAACAAGAAAATTTACCAAAATGATATCTAAAAAATATATCTTTATTTTAGTCGTAATTTCATAAGCCATTCTTGGTACAGATAATAACATTTAAATAAATAGATTCTTAAATTAAAAATAAAATTTTACTACTCTTATGGTTGATATAAAAAAATTATAATCATAATATAGCGACAAAAAATGTTAGAAATAAAAAATGTATATAGGGTTAAAATTCACTTGTCTCTGTCCCCTCTGGGAGTAAAGACAAGGATCGTTGCCTCACGTCCTGAGCCATAGAAATTTGACTAGCAATAAATTAAAATAAATATTAGCGAATAAGAAATATAATACTTGCTGCCATAATCACTCGAATTCAGTAGACAATTTCAATTTCAATATAAAATTTGCTAAATTATTTTTTTTATTTTTGGGAAAACCCCCCATCCATTCCCTATTTTTTAACACCTACTAGTGACTATGGGGTTCGTGGTATTTACATTGTCAATATTGATAGCTTTAAAAAGTTATTAAAAAAGTTCATTTAGAAAACTTGGCTTCACTTGGAAATTTTTTTTTCTTATTTATAAGAGATGTATTTTAATGATACCGGAAATCGAACTCAGGATCATTTGAACATGCTTTAATTATAGGGCAAGTACTTAAGGGAGACATTAAAACTTAAATAGGAGAAATTGGCGATTAGCTTATTGGATTAAAGCAACAGAGCGTAGATCAAGAGGAATTAGTAAGATCCGTTCCGAATATTCAATATTCTTTCTTTCTTAACTTTACTTTCAAGAATAAATAGTTGTTTAATGTACTCTCATAAATATTTTAGAAGATTTTGTTCGACTTTCTTTAATCGAGATAATTTGACATCCTACTCAAAAATCACAAAATTGCTTAAAATTTTTCTATTGGAGAAGCAACCAATACCAATGCAAAAAATAATTAATTAATTTCTTCCCGAGAATTTTTGTCAAAACTATTTTTTTTCAACTAATATATATGATATATTTTTAACTTTAATCACTGGTTTCACAGCCTTTTTTTTCTCTTTTTTAAAGTTTATTTGTGACATCCCCCATACCCTTCATGGTGGAAAAGGGAACTGAAAACGTTTATAAGTTTTGTTTTATCTACAAATTATAAAAATAGATATTTCATTTCAAACCATAATTCTCTCTAATTTGAAAATGCATATACAAGCCCTAAATATATAAATATAGTGACGAATTCTAACTTTATTGCATAATCACCTTTCACTTTTTACTTTTTCATACCTATGAAATATATAGTGAGAAATTATTGCGATCTTAAAAAAAATTGATGTCAAATTTTCAACGGAAATACACGTATTGAGATCTTTTGAGTCTAAAAAATGAGTCTCGCAAGTTTTCAGCAATGCCGATCAACTACTATCTTTATTTATCTTCGTTGCAGTTGCAATAAGTTGATTTTTTTTTTTTCATGCGACTTATTTTGTTATATCGCTCACCTTAGTGAATTTGAGAATCGTTGCTAATAATCTATAAGTTTAATATATTTTGTGTTTTTGTGGCAATTTCAGAAGAAGTGCGGATCCAAATTCCAAGAGATTTACTTATATCCTGGATTATATCTTATACTCTTTTTTGATTTTTTCATTTTACTTAAAAATTTCTTAAAGAAAAAAATACGTTACTTACTAAATTCATAAAGCTCTTCATCAAGTAGTAATATTTAATAATGAATTGCTTCATTTTGTGAAATTCCCCTTCATTTTAGGAGATTTATTTTTATAAATAATTTTTCTTTCTTTTTTTTTTTTTTGTATATACTCTAATAGCTCTTTATATTCCAACCAAAAATTAATTTAGATAGATTTATTAGGATGTCTGATTGTTTTTAGCTAGATTGAAAAAAGTCTAAGCCAACTTTTTGCGAACTAAAGATATTTATGTTCGCCCATAAAAGAGTCTTTTTTCACTCCTCTATATATAAGCCTAGTTCTAATGTCTGCCACCTGCGACTTTATTTGAAACACTTGGCGCCCCCTGCGCTTTTTCATTTTTGTATTGCCTTAATGAATATTATACAAAAAATCCAATTATTTATATCTGCGATACTTTTAGTGGAAATATTAAAAAAAAAATCCAGACAAGAGAAGATATAGGAGAGGGAATTTATACAGATAAAAGAGTGTTGACGGCTCAATAGGCAATCTTTGTCCTTTGCAGTCATTCTTTTGGTAGTGTTTAAAGAATACGAGATACCAGAGGGTGATAAAATATTTATTTACGTGTCGGGGGGGTGGCACGTGCCATGCATCGAAATCGAAACCGGGACGGCGCAAAATTGAATGGCCGAAGTGAGATAGAGAGAGAGTAGAGAGAGCTTTCAACACTTGAAGGCTGACTCTAATACTAATCTCATACGAAATGGCATCAACCAATGACTCAATCCTGAATTAAGAGTCTGCTTTGCTATTCTTTCTATAAGATAAAATCCAACTCAAAAATTTAGGCTAAATATATTTATACATATAAATCTATTCGAATACTAAAGTTGGAACCAAAATTCAGAAGTCAAGCAAAAAAATAAAATTTCAAAATATCAATATTTTACTAATTCAAAAAAAAAAAAATTTTTTATTGACTTAGTTAATGAGTACTTTCAAAAATGTTTTACGAGACAAAATATGTTTTCTCGAGATCAACAAATAATTTTTTGTGTCTATTTTGATATATATAAGTTATTACAATAATTTGCAAATAAATATTTATGTTTGTCCGGATCTGTAAACTCTTGATTACGGGTTGTTATATCGCAACTCTAAAACTAGAAGCAAACTGAAGCTTAGACTCGATTTTACATCTAGCTTTAGGGTCAGAAGCGATCAATTATTTTTTGAAGTAACCAAAATTCTTATATTTAGAAGGAAATTGTCTCAAGGACTATCCGTATTCGGAAACATTTCTAATTGACCTAATGAGAATTTCTTTCTGCTTTTTTATAAACAATTTTTTTAATTAAAATTTTTTTAAGTGTCTAGATAAAAAAATCTTCCTTAAGAATTAAACAAATGAGAAAAATTTTAAATCCAGAAACTCTATGTAAAAAAGGCTTAGTAAAATTATTCTCTAGTTTAGGACCGTTTTTGAATACGGCCTATATTATCCAATGATAAAAAATAAAAATTAGCTTTTTTTTATTGACTAATATGGGTTTATTTGAAATGGTATTGATTTTCAAACAACGCTCTTTAGGACTGGGGATCCAGTCGGTCAATTTATCTTTAAAGCTAACAATATTGACTTTTTTTTTACTTTTATTTATTTATCCCGATGAAAGATCTCGACAATTTAAGAATACTTTGCCTGAAGATGCTATTCATTTGATTCATTTAAATAACACTTGTTAAATAAAAAAAATGATGTATGAAAAGATTACTTTTTTAGTATGGGCATGTATAAAACTTATCACATTCATAAATTTATATCCTTTAAAATCCTATCTGAAATGTTTTTCCTGGAATCTTTCAGAAGAATATGTCCAAAGAGAGAGTTTGTGTTTTGGTTAATTTTTTTTATGAGAGCAAGTTAATTCCCCTAAGAGTAAACCCTGTCTGGTTGCTGATTAAGTCTATAAAAACAATTTTTACTTTATATCATCAGCCATGGAATCAGCAAAAAAATAGATTTTCGTGGAAATATGCTTTTGAGTAAATTAAGCAGAGAGAAAGGAAGTCGTTTTTCTGTTATCAAGGAAAATGGAATCCAGCCAAAAAAAAATTGTAGAGTAAAATAATTAAATTTGCATAATTTATTTAATTAAGTTGTTCAATAAATAAAGCAGACTTTATTTATCAATATATTTTAAAAAATGGTCTCATCTTTCTCCCTTCATCATCATTAGGGTAGAAAGATGAAAAATTTTCTATTAAAAAAATGTAAATTTATAACAAAAAGCACCTGGTTTGAAGGGAAAAATTATAATCAATTCTTTCTTTTACCTTGGGAGTGGATTAATTCGTTCATTTTACCTTCCTAAAGATAGGCAATTTAAACATCCATGTAAAGGATTGAATTCAATTTTTGAGACGGATTTCCAGTCCCATAGGCACTTAGGCCATCATATATTGTGTCCTTTTACCTGTTACTGGGGGGTGAGATCATCTCCCTATTTCCCACTCCATGAGGGGACTTTTGGCAAAGATAAATACATTTTTGCGGCTCTCTCTTTCTAGAAATTAACAAGTGATCATGCATGGTTCGCTTGAAAGAGGAGCTCTGGAGTATTTAATCGAAAAATCCATTAGTGATATGGCCGTTTGAATTGTCTAGATTTCAGCAAGCAAAAACAAACTAATTTTTGCATCCAGGTTGTATTTATACTTGATAAATTATTATATTATACGAATTAAGGATCTAAAGTTGCAACACAACTCAGTTTGAAATCGATTTTAAAAGCACTTACACTATCATCTATGAAATAAATAAATTTCATCACATTATCACCCATCCTCATCTAAAGTGAATGGTTTTATATTTTGTCGCATTGTTTTTGCTTTTACTTTAGGTTTCGCCTTATTTGTGATCTATTGATTATTTAATTTAATTTATTTTTGTATACCTTATACCTATTTACTTGTAAGTTTTATGTCTTTGTATTTTTTTGTTGTCTTTGTTGTTTGCTCTTGTTATTAAGTATTAACATATACATTATAATATAGTGAGAAAAATTCGTATCAATGGCTTCCGGCGAACGTTCAACTCTCTTGTTTCTCGGTGGCCACCTATCCGAGATTCAGCAATGTTTGGCCTTGCTTATTGACAATTATTTTAGTGGCTGTAGCTCTTCTTTCCGGCCAGGCCCGCCGAGTTACTAATGAAGTTCTTTATTTCATGCTTTTCTTTTTATTTTTGCTGAGGAAAATTTTTTTAATTAAAAACCTCAGACTATTTCCTAGAAATAATGAGAAGAAGAACAAAATTAGACGAAATAAATTAAATATAAAGCAGATAGATAGAATTGAGGGATTATCATCTCGGCTCCAGATTTTCTGTTTGATCGTTTTGATTACAACTACATTTTAAATAGAAGTTGGAGACTATGGTTTCCATGAAAACTTCTTATTACTTCGCCTAGCTGCATAGCTGGAGCTTTGATGGTGCCAGACATTGTCCTGCCTTATAAACCTCTAAAAGGACAAGGGCATCCGTAGCATAACCAATGACCCGGGCTACCTGATCTACTGCCGAATGATGTCTCCTTACCCAAATTGTCAAGTTGGAAGCAAATTCCTTCTAGACTTGTAGTTCAAGCCAGTTCCGAATAAACTTTTTGGTATTTTCCCTAATATTAGAAATAATGAGATGGGCCGGTAGTTTACCGCCAGCTGAGGATCTTTTACCAGTTTAAAACCGGAATGATTTCAGTACTCGTCCAATAATTAGGGAATATCGAAGTCTCATAATTGATTAAAAAATTCTACATAAATAAATTATGGCTTGGCAGATAAATTATGAACAAAACAGATAAAGTATTATTATAGCCGGAAGCTTTTTTTTTTTTTTTACTTTTTTAATTGCCAATTTTATATTTTTAGGTTTGATCGGTTTCAAAGGAATAGATTCTATTTTGGTTTGAGTGATTTTTTCGATATTTTTAGAAAAAATCTCATTAGTGGGGATGGGCATATCGTTGCTAAATTGATTTTCATAATTAGTAGCTAGTAGCTCCGCTCGTTCGTTTGGGGAATAGGAAAGGCCAGAGGATGATTTTAAGGGTCCAACCGAAGATTTTTGTCCTTTGACTCTTTTAATAACCAATGAATTTATTAAAATCATATTATTTTGTATTATGTATTTTGTAAATATATATATTCTTATGAAGGTTATTCAAAAAAATAAAATAAAATAAAATAAAAATAAAAACAGACACAAAGGGCCTAATTGATGGTGGACTAAGTGCCAAAGTGTGAAACCCATAGAATTGCTAATTTTAAATTTTAGAATCTCACCCCACCCCCCCTGTAGCCGAGAGATTAAAGATACTGACATTGTTAATGTTGATAACCTTAAAAGCCAAGGGGTCTAGGTTCGGATCCCAAGCAGTCCGATGAAAATTTATTTACATCATTTGGATACCAATTGATGTAAATAAATATGTCTGCATAATCTTTATCGTAACAAATATATGTATGTATCGTTTAAAAGTCTATATGGCCTCAGATGCCGAATAGACTAAAAAAAACTTCTTGGTCACGGAGAGGGGGAGGGGAAGTGAGATACTTAAATTAAGCATTTGTTTTTATTATTTAGTCTTTAGGCATCTTAGATCAAAGAGATTTTCAAAGAATTCAATTATATTAATACCAGTACGTCCCCGAAATATTTTTTTATAAAGGTCAGTGGTTCGCTTCCCGTCCTGAGCGACAAAAATTTATTTCTATTATATTGGCTACCAATTAATTGGAATAAATAAGGATGGAGTCTAAATGGCCTGAGATGCCGAAAAAGACTTAAAAAAAAAAAAAAATTTTTAATTTTTCATTAGTTAATCAAACCTCACTTTTATAAATAAAAGTAGTTTATTTAAATGATACTTTTAAATTGTATTCAGGTAGCCTACTTTTAAGGCGAAGTTAGTTTTTGTAAGTTTGTTACCTGATTTTTCTGATTTTTGAAAGTATAGATTTTTTTCACCTTCACCTTATTAAAGAATATTTTATATTCACTAATTAAATAGAAAATCTAATAATAATGTTTTATTTTTAATTATAATTTTTTATTATATTAGCATAAAGAGCGCCTTTATTAATGGTTTTATGATTATGATTAATTATTTAAGAAATTAAAGGTTTAATTAATTATTATTGGAGATTTTTTCTGCTATAAGGCTTTTATGATCTCGGGAAGAGAGATTAACCTAAAATTTCTTATTAATATTGTTTTAGTGAAGGTAATAAAGCTTATAATTAATTGGCTATATTATATTCAAAAACATCATCATGTTCATAAGATTGGCTGGCAAGATATTAGAGATAGATAAGTCATTATTTCAAATTCGGCAGAATTCGCCATACAACGGACCGATTGTACTTTAGCAAGTACCGGTCCTTTGGACTTAGCCGGCATAGATAAACATTTTATTGTCAAATAATCAGGTAAATTCTGGAATTTATCTATATTTATATATAATATCTATATTTATATATAAGGCGTTTATTCTAAGTTTTCTTCTACTTTTCATTTATTTTTATTGATTTGATGCTCTAGAAACAATTTATTTATTAACGATACAAATTATCTAGGCATATTCATTTAGATACCATTTCGTATCCATTTGATCAAAATAAATTTTTCATCCGACTGCCTGTGATCCAAACCCACACACCCCTTGGCTTATAAGACTATCAATAATGACATGGTCACTATTTTTAACCTCTTGGCTACGGGGGGAGGGCGGTACGTTTTAAATTTAATTTATTTCATTAAATATTTTTACAATTCTTGGTAAAATTTTATTCACAATAATTGATTGTTTGTAAAGCTTTTAAACAATGTTCATTTTTTACATTAAAATATTTTTAACAATTAGCATATTTTTATATCAAGGAAAAATTATAATGAAAAACCTCATTTATTTTACAATAAAATATAATAAAGTTAAAATAAAGATTTTAAAATAATAAGAAGAATATGATATAAGAAATGTTACTTAATTTAATTAATATTTTCTTATATTGTATTCGGGTGATTTGAGAACCGTAGAGTAAATTTTTCTTTGAGTCGATCCATAAAAGATCTTCTATTCAAAGTGCTTGGGGGATTATTGCATTGTTTATTCCAGATGGAGAAAAGGTAAAAATTCTTATTACTTTGTTTTGTATTCCATCTAAAAGTGTGTGGTTTGTTGTGCAAATATTATTGATGAAATGCGGAATCCCATATGTGATTCTGGATCTGATGGTTGATTTGTAATCGAGTTTTGAATCTATATCTAGGTGGCTTGTATTTTTTATTAGATCTCAAAGCATTCTAATTGACAGTTTTCCAGCTCTTTCCAGTGAAGAGTCCATGTTAACCTTCCTTCAAGCCAGATATATTTGTTTCCAGTTGAGTGATGGTCCGAAGATTTGATAATTTTTTTCATATATCGTTTTTAGTGTGAAGTGTATTGCTTCAGATTTTGATAGGTTGATGGTCTGTTTGAGATAATTTTTTGCGGTATTTAAGATAGTTTCCTATTTCTTTTGAATACTTTTCTATTATGGATTGAAGGCAATTTTAGTTTTGATGACTGTATAATAGGGCTATATAGTCAGCACAAAGGAATAGGTTCCTACCTACTCTAACAATGACCTTAAATAATATACATATATATATATATATATATATATATATATATATATATATATATATATATATGTTAGAGATTTATTTTTTGTAAGTTC
>JAAAKE020112818.1:0-16468 GCA_010014785.2 Anisolabis maritima
CAATAAAAAATTGACCTCTATTCCTCTCGAGAAATATCTTCCCTCTCCCATTCATCCAGCATCTCTTCACTTCTCGGTTATTTTTTATTATTATTTTTTTTTTTTCTAGATCAAAAATGCTCTCTTGTTAAACGATCTATATAAATATTACTCGAACTAACTAAAATATATTTTTTATTTTCAAAATTGAAAAGTTGTAAAGAATCAAGAGTGAGTTGAGTTGGTTCTTATTGAAAAAATCCAAATGTGTGGGTTTCATTTCTTTTAGTTTTCCCATGCTAGGCACGCACCTTAGCCCTAGCACCCTCCGACCCTTTTGGAGCCCTTTTTGGGGTTAACAAACCGCAAAGAATCCCAGGCTCAGTGTGCTTCTTTTGCGTCCCAAAAAAAAAAAAAAAAAAAAAAAAAAAAAAAGAAAAAGTTTGTTCAATTGGAGAAACATTGGTGATCGTTACCCCCCACCCTTTCAGAGGCAGCTACTTTGGGCTCCTCGAAGATCAGTTTCTTTCTTTCGTTACGCCTGTTTACGATATAGGGCGTTGCAACTTTTCCTTACAGCATTAAAGGCTCGTTATGCCCCCCCCCCCCACCCCCACTACTTCCAGGCTGTAAAAGAACATACGATTTTTCCAGTAGCGACAACTTTTTTTTTACGCTTCAAGTGTTACAAGCCAATATTTTGTGTGTATGTTTTACTAAATTTATTTAAAAAAAAAAAAAAAAAGAATACTTATGTTAAAACAAGTATAGCACTCTTTTAATGGGGCGTTAAAATGTCATCCAACTTTTTTATATTTATATAAATTATATAATCAATTATTTATCGTCTCTCTTTTTTTATTTTTAAGCCAATTCCTTTAACTCAAAGAAAGTGAATTGCGTTTCTTTTTTCATTTTTTTTTTTTTTGCCAGGAGCCCTTTTTAATACACTCGCGTCATATTTCAAAGGTATGTTGTGAGGAGTTTTTAAATGAATATGGAATAGATAAAATATTAAATTATAGATTATCATTTCATCTGACTCTTTGCCTTTCCTGATTAACATTCAAAGATTGTCTTTAGCACCTACTTAAAAATATTGACTTTAGAAAGAGAAATAGAATGAAGTGACGATGATGTTGGGCGTGATAAATGTTTTTTTTTTTTTTTTTCTTCTTCCTTTTGGGATCGATATTAAGTTCAGTTTGTATAATTAATAATTGGTTGAACAATTAGTATTTCAGAAAGTTTTCTTATTAATTACTTAAAAAAATGGTAAAATAATTTAAAGAAGGAAAGGATTATTTCAATTTTTTTAACCCTATCCTGTAGATGTCTCGCCTCACGTCCCAAAGATAAGTGGAACCCTTCCCGCCCTGAGCGACAAAAATTTATTTATATAATACTGACTAGCAATTAATATAAATAAATAAGGACGGTCTAAATGAAAAAAGTAAAAATAAAAAATAATAATTCATTTGTTGTCAAATATAGGAGTTAAAAATATTTATATTTTGTAAAATGGCCTATTTTTCAAAGGGATTCTTGAAATCCTAAATTGAGGGCCCCATATATTTTTTAGATGGATGATGAGTGTGACCCAAACTTATATGAATTTTCTTTATATTTTTAGTGAAAAAAATTGCTTTGCCAAAATTAGACTACGTTAATATCTCAATCGAAAGCTTATTTCCCAGAAGTTGTGAAATATTTAAGAGCTTACATAGAGGAACAATTACCCACTGATCCCTCCTCCTTTCATATGCCAAAATCTAACACTACTTCTCTTAAGAGTCCGTCCATATTTATTTAAATTAATTTAAGTAGACAATATATAAATCAATAAATATTTTCCCCCCAGGTAAGAAGCGAATTAAGAGCCCTAAGGTCATGGAACGAGATATCTACTTCTACCCTTATAATTATTAGTAAAATTATAAAATTATAAAAAAAATTCCCATTAATTTTCGCCTTTTTTCACTAATTGTTTATTGGTGTGTGCAAGAGTGAATGGGGACAAGTCTGTAGCTATTTGTGCTGCTTGGAGTAACAACTCATTACTGGCCAATTCCGAGTATGACGTATCGAAGATGAATGAGAGGTAGTTATTGCCTGTTATGCTCTTCATTCTACGACACAACAATAAACAAAACTTTCGATTCTATGGAAATAATTATTTGTTTTTTTTTTTAAATAAATATTATTCTCTTTCCTTTTGAATCATCTATTCCAATTTTAAATATTCTTGAAAATTTAATAAATAGAAATTTTATTATGATTAAAAAATGTATATATAATATTATATTCATTTTTTTTTTTCGTTAATGTTTATTATATTATAACGGAGGTTAATTAATTTAGATTTTTTCCCCACCATCTTATCATCATCATTATTTTCATCTTATAATCAAATTTCTTATTAGCTTCGATAATTATGTAAATTCACCCAAAACTTACTTAACGTATTTTAAATTAAAATCAATTTCTCAAATTTATAATTGGATAAATTTCAATTTAACGTTTTTCTTAAAGGATGCTTGTTTAATTTGTACCGAAGTCGGTAAAGTCTACACATTAATTAGACAATCAAACAACAAGTGATTCAATTAATTAAAAAGAAAAAAAAAGGAAGCTTTAGTTAATTAAAGGAAAAAGAGATGGTAAAAAAATATTATCAAAATGATATAATAATATCTCTAGTGGGCGATTGAGATGTACAATTTATAAAATATTTTTTTAAATTAATATATAAATCTAGTCGTTTGTAAAAAGTGCAAGTATTGCTGCAATAAAATTATATAAAAAAATTGTATTTATTGGAAATTGCATAATATATCTAACATTTGAATAAAGCTGTTGGTTTCTGAGTTAAACTCGTTTTCAAACAGATTATTTATTTTCAATATTATTTTGTGAGTATATTTTTGGACCATGAGTCGAATAAATAATTAGTATTATTTATTTGAATACTCCTTTTACTCCTGGATAATATTTTACTAATATTTTCTTTTTTAAGAATCACCTGCGCTTCATGTTTCTTAAGTGGGGTTATTATCTCACAATTTACATGAATCTTTTATATTTCAGATTAAGATTTGATTAATGTCGCCACGCCTCAATCTCTTAGAGCAGAGGAGCTCTTACTTCATGATCTAAGGGTCCGTTCTCGTTCTGAATTAAAATAATTATTTAAACAACCTTAGCTACCAATTAATTTAAATAAAATAAATCTAAATGGCCGAAAAAAAATTAAATCCTGTTTAAATTTTATTCCCTCACGTTTGATAAAAATTATTATAGAGTTAAAAGTCACCTTCTTTTTTCTTTCTCTTACCTATATATGTAATATAGAAAGATAAAATAATGCGATCGCAAAAAATCGATGCCAAGTTTTCAACGGAAATACACGTTTTGAAGTCCCTTAAAAAATGAATCTCGCTGCAATAATCCGTCTGTGAACAAGATATCTTAAAAACGAAAAAAGTACGAAGGTTAAACTTTATAATGGATATACATTGTTCTATTAAGAGAAGAATTAGAGAACCTAGAAGTCCGACACAATAAAAATCAGCACACATTCAACTTTCCTTATAACTTAGGTAAGAGAAAGTGTGTGATGTGCGTTTATTCACCGCGGATTTTTTTTTTGATACTTCTATATCAAAAAATAAATTCTATTTGTCACTAATAAACAGCACTGTTTTTTTATTACTTACTTTAAAATAAATATTGATTTTTAAATTAATTAAATATATATATATATATATTTATAATAGAGAGAAATACTTTTGATGATAAACAATTATTTTTCAATTAATTAAAAAAAAAAGTTCAATTCGTTTAGATAATATAATCAAAATTGAATTTTATTCAAATAATCCCTGAAGAGCAGTAATTAATACACTGAAGTTATTGATTAAACAATTTTGTTTATAGAAAAAAATAAAGTATTAAAAAAATAAGAGCATGTCACACACCTTTATCTTAGCTGATTTGAAAAAAGAAAATAATGTGATGATCAGATTTTTGAGTCGATATATTTTTTTATGGTAGTTATATCAGTTCCGAGAGTAGCACTAATTTTTTCATTTCATATTTATTCCATATTAACGATTATATAAAAAATTAAAGCAATTAAATCTTGTTTGTTATTAAAAATAGGAATAAATTTAATAGAAAGTAAAAAATTCTTGTTGATTATTGATTGAATTTATTAACCCAAGAGCTCTTATATTCAAAATTGTGGGAAAATGATTTCAACGTTGTTTGATTATTTATAACTTCTAATTATTATGTTTTATTACTATTGTTTATGAAAAATAAATATATAAATATATAATTACTTTGGATTTTAGTTTAATTCAAAATTCGATGCTAATAAAATTCATCACAAGTTGATCATTAAAAAAAAATTTCTTTTAGTTATATTTCAATCAATTTCAATAAAATGGACTGTATATCGCTCGCCTACAGAAAATTACAAACAGATTCTTGTACAAGAAGAGATGGAATCACTTGGCGGACAATTTATAAAAGAAAATGAACAAAAAATTAGAATATCAACCGAATCCTTTAATCAGGGAATTTCAGTCAAACAAGAATAAAGAATTAGGCTCAATGAAAGGGTTTTTTTTTTTAAACTCTTCCTTCTTACGATATAATATTAAATTTCAGAAACTTTTTTACTTTCAAAATTAAAAACAGAATCGGCCGATACTATTAGCTTTCCTGTATGAAGAAGGTCACCTCAGATCTCTACTTTTAAATAAAATTCCATAGTTTTCTCTCTATGATCAAGTATGTTTATTATATTAATTTTATACTAATATTTTTTTTTTTTTTAAATAAATCCACATCCATTCAACGAGAGAGTTATGAAAATTTGTCTATGACTGAAAGCAAATATCTTATTATTATCACTGAGTTTGAAAAGTTTAGGCCCAACGGATGGTGAGAAATTCGTAGAGCGCGATAAATTTTTGGAGGCCATTTTTACCGCCCCCTGCGGACCGATTCGCTTCAATACCTTCATAGGCATTCCTAGAGCAATAAAGTTGATAAGTTTCATCCTTCTCCGATAAGTAATTCAGCGATATAAGCTACGCACGCACACACACGCACACAAAGATTGCATTTTGCGGTGCTTTTGACTTGAAACGTAAAGATATTTTTAAAATATCATAAAACTTTTGCCTTACTATTATATATAAGAGTGAATGAAAGTAAAAATATTTTATAAACAAAGTTTATATTAATAAATAATTTTGATCCTTTGATCAAACAGAAACCCTTCAACTAATCATACTTGGTTTAGCGCACAGGCGAGAATCTAACTCCTAATTGTTCCAGGATTGGAGTATGAGTACTAGCTCAAGCCTATCAAAGTCTAATTCTCTGCTTGGCTTCTTATTTGTCTCCCAAGCGAATTCTTGCAGGCAGAGCTCAGAGCTCAAGACCTTCTATCAGTTTCACTTTGAATTTAATCCTTCTCTCGTCCAGTCATCTGGGATTTGTAGTCGCTGCCGTCTTTGTGAAGCTTCTACTCCAACTCCTGCCCTGATCACCTTTAAGAGACAGGTTTGCGATGAATCAAATATTTAGTAAATTAATAAGAAAAAAAAAAAAAATTTGTATTAACGGTTTGATATCTTTTCATTTCCTCGCTTAATAATTTATTTAATAGGCAAGTAAATAATTTTTTATGAAGCCTGAATTGTTTATTAACTGCGTCAAAGGATCCCCGGTTCAAAAAAAAAATTTGACGTTTGTTTATTTATTAAAATTTAATAGAAAATAAGATAATTAAATTTTTATCAGGTGGAAACCACCCTACCTCAAGTTTTCAATTATTTTTATCAAGAGGAGGCAACATTTCAAATTTTATTATCATGTCCGGTCTATTATATTAAGGTCGATTATTCTAATCATTGTGAAATTTTAACTTAGAGATGGAAAAAGGACAGGAAAGGAATTTTTTAGTAAGAATTTATAATAGATAGGAAATATTTAATTGTTAATTAAATTAAGTGCGGGTCCCTGGAATAGCAAATTGCTAATAATGAAAAGTGTTTGATTGTTGCAAGAATTATTAAATGCTTTTTTTTAAAGTCTTTTCGACATCTGAAGCCATATAGACTTTCAAACGATACATGTATAAATTTAATACGATAATTGTAACCCAGGTATATTTATTTATACCAATTGGTATCCAATTGATACAAATAAATTTTCATCGGACTGCCTGGGATTAGAACCCACACCCCTTGCCACACTGTCAATATCTTTAACCTCTCGGGGTGGGGGTATTTAATGGTTAATTAGCAAAGCCAAAAATAAGTTGTTTTTTTTGTTTAATTAAGCCTTATATGTTGCTGGGATATTTGCCAACTTGATGCGAGTGAGTCTGGATTTTTTATTAAGTCTATTTCACCATCGAAAGCCATTTACACCGTCCTTATTTATTTATACTAATTGCCAATATAAAATAAATAAATTTTTATCACTCAGGACGGGAAGCGAACCATAGACCAGGTTAGGCGAGGCTGAATTTATTTCTTCAAATCTCATTTTAAATAAAAATATTATAAATTTCCAAACCAGATAATTAAATAAATATTAATTGTCCTTAATACGTAAATAAATTGATCTTAAAGCCGCCAATATTTTATTTTTGATCCTCTTTCCGAATTAGTTATATCCAATTATTTTCCTCTTCCATTAGAAAAGATAAATTACTTAAAAAAATATATCTATTCTTTATTATGTTAAAAAAATGTTAATAAAGGTCATAAATTATTTCAAAGAGTTTTTTCTTCTTTTTTGTTCCTCAATAAAAATATCAAAGAGTATAATCATTACATATCTTTCCATTTTTTTATAAGAACATTGGATTTTTTTTCTTAATGGAGGCATTCATCTAAAGAAGTAGAAATTCATCAGTTTGCTTTGATCAATTCAATTGTGCTCTGGAAATGGTTCACTTACTACACTTTATCTCATAAAATACCCCTTAGGGCCATGATATGAATTTAATACCGTAAGTGATCCTCAAATCCACGCTTTTTCTCGGATTTGAGAAACTTCCATCTTTTTTATAAACTCCTGCCTTCTTTGGAATCGATGGTAGTTATTTCTTGGTTGGTCGAAGATGTTGAGAGCGGGGGAGATTGGCGGCAAATGGAATGCACCCCCTTCCTTATGGCAATATATCAGGCCCTGAATATTAAAACGATATAGATTTTTTCATAACAGATTATAAATGAAATTTTGATTTGAAAATATTTAGTAAATAGATAAAATATGTAAATATTTATTTAATTTGTGGCCACAACAAATTTTATTCGAAGAAACGGTTAAAGTATTTGACAAAGAGAATTTTTTATTATGAATCTGCCTCAGAAGAATTCCCAGAGGGCATCTGAATACGTGGCTTTTTCGGGGAAGAACCAGGCAAGTTCCCAAAAAATTTGACCCTGAATTTAGGCCTGCTCTCCTCCCCGATTTTGTAAATTATCTTCAGAGATTATTAGAAACAAAAAAAAGATCGTATTTTATATCCCTGTGTGTGTATATTTTCATCTTCATAATTTCCCAATGCATCTGTTAGAAACAACTTTGCACCATTATTATTCTAGTAAGGAGATTGAATATGTATTAAGACATATGGTCAGAGATATAGAAAGTGGCCTCCGACCCTCTCCTCCCAAAGTAGAAAAAATTTTAATAAAAACATGAAAAAAATTACTAAATTGGAATTGCATTTCTAAGAAAAACCAACTCTAAAGACAATACAAGAAAAAAATTTAATTTGCCCTCTCCACTACATTACTGAATATAAAAAATTACTCTGAAATGATTAAGTTTGATTCTTTTCTCGGGGAAAGTAATATATAAAAAATTAACAGTTAATGAAAAATTTTCTGGATGCTTGTCTGTTTGACTCTAAAGAAGATGAAGTTTCTGGGATAAAAAAACCTTGAGAAACAATGTAGAAAGGTGAGAAGCTTCTATGATATTAAAACTCTTAAGTATGAGACGTTTCGGATTTAATAATGACGTTATAAACTTAAACCGGAAACTGGAAGAGTTTTAATATCATAGAGGTTTATCACCTGCTCCTTTGTCCATTGTTAAAAACAACAGTCATCTTACTACTTCAAACCTTAATGAGAAAGGATTAACTGTAGATCTAAATGACCAAACTTTCTTTTCTTCAGACAAATTTTACAATTAATTTATTTTCCTATGTTTTTAAAAACAATACTTTAATATTGCAATTCACTATACATTATATTTTTGTCTTTCGGCATGTGAAGCGATTCAAACTCGATGTGAAATTAATTGGCAATAATTTAAATAAATTGCATGCATAGAAATGGAAAGGAACCCCAAACACTTGGTAATATAAAAACTTCCGATCCAAGGGGGAGAAGCAATCATATTTAATTAAAATAATTTTTTTTTTTTTAACTATTTTAAATTTTCAAATACCAACTAAAAACAAATTAAGTTCATCGAAATAAAACATGTAGTTTCTTTAAAAATTAAATCTACTAACATTTATCGCAATAAAGTTATTCAATAAAAAAGATTAATTAAAAAAATATAAGTGGCCCTATCTATTTGTATAAAAAAAAAAAAAATTTATATGAATCATAAAATATAGATGATATTTAATCTTTTTTTTAATAACATGGAATACATTTATTTCTTTCATCTCATCATTTCTTTTGATATTCAATAAAAAAAATTTTTTTTTAAATTAATAATGACCTAATCTCAAAAAATATTAAAAAAATTTTAAATAGACTGTGAATTATTAGTTTTTTGAATTTTTTTGAGGAAAAAAAAAAAAAAAAAAAAATGAAATGGAATGATATGAGAAAAAATGAGAATAAAGAATCGGATTTAGTGAGTAGATGTATCGATTGTGTAGTTTAAGGGAGTTTGGAGCCCGACAACGGAAGGGTTTAATGCCACAAAACCCGAAGGCTTTGATCCCGAAACCACAGAAGAGCAAGGGAATGACGTGGTGAGATGGGGATCTCCCTTCCCCAGTGGAGCAGACACCATCCATTTCATCACCAAATCCAGGAGTCGCTGACAGTGAATCTCACAATATATATATATATATATATATTGTGCCGTACTAACATATGTATGTGTGAGTTTCAACGAGGAATGGTAATGTACAGCCAAGCTTACCAATGCGCCTGTGACTTTAAGCAGCCCGAGCTGATCCCGCTATCCCAACCTTTATTTTAATAAAACTTCTCCAGTATATGTGTATTTATATAGAGGCTATATATAGTATATACGCCTTAATATTTTCTTGTCTTGTTTTAGACTAAAAGATGACAAAAATTCAATTTTCGTATTCTTTTAAAACAAGAAGTTTTATTCGTTTCAAATAATGTAAAACAACACTTTGATTTGAGTATAATAATAAAAAAAAAAAAAAAGTTTATATCTTCAATTTTACGAAAATTATTGTTTGTAACTTTATTTATTTTTGTTTACTTATTCAAAGATTTATTTTCTTTCACTTAGTTTTGAGATATTTTAAAATCATTAAAGCTTGCAAGCACGAATTATCATCAATAGAGCCAAACTTAGCTATCAGTTAAGTTTTTTCGGCAACTGAGTCCATATAGATTTGAAAGATACAATTTATTTATTACGATACAAGTAATCGAGGCATATTTATTTAAATTAATTGGTATTCAATTTTCATCGGACTGTCTGAGATCTGAACCCCCACTTAGTGGCTTTTAAGGATATTAATATTGATAATCTTTAACCATTCGGCCACGGGGGGGGGGGGGGTCAACTAAAGATGCGATTGAAAATTGTGGAATATTTTCAAGATTTTTAAAAAGTTCATAGGGCAATAAATATAATTTAAAAATGTCTAACATGTATTAGAACATATACAATATTTTTTACAGTAATTGAATTCTGAAAGTATTTAAAATTAGCATTTAAAATAATAATAATAATAATAAAAATACTTATGTCCATTTTGGTTTTAAATTTATTAAATATAATAATTCGGTTAACGGGTGCCTTGCGGTCGACATCTTGGCCACCCCTGTTATAGTGCATATATCTGGCAAAATTCATCTAGCCAATGTATGATATAATAAAAAAGGTATAATTAATTGCTCACCTAATCAAATCCGTTGCATACCGACTTGCGAAACAATTGTCCCGTGTTTCTAGCAGCTCCCGCATAAAAAGTGTAATTTAGTAATTTTTAATATTTAGTTTTTCCAAATTGGGGCACCATTTTGTTGAAGTTCCGCCAATATCTAACTTGCTCATAAAAAAAAAACCCAAGTCCATACATTGGGATGCATATTAATTTATGTACCTTCATAACTATTTGCTAATTGAAGTTAAATTATAATCCGCTATTTAGACAACTCTAAATACAAGTCTATGTGAATGATAGTTGATTATCAAAGGATTTAAGCTCAAAACTTCGCTAACGACTTGAATACTTAATATTAAAAGAGATAATAAAACGCTAAAGTTATTGATATTTTGAATATTTAATTCCTGGAGTAATAAAACTAAATAAAGGCCAAAGGTTTTTTGCATTTTATTTATGATTATTCATTTATTCAAAATGACTTTCCCTGGTTTAGATTGAGAGGATAACATGAGAGATGAGAGAAATACAATAAACATCTATTTTTCTTCTCTTTTGAAAATAGAAATCCATAAATATTTATTTTACTTTTAGGTATATACCAATTTCATTTCAAACATTCAAAAAAATAAATTTCCAATATAACAATACATAAAATAAAAGTTTGTTTAATACCGAAGGGAAAAAGAATTGATAAATTCATTCATGAAATAGCCAATATACTAAATTAAAGTAAACTTGAACGCTTTTTTTAGGAAGATGACGGCAAAGAGCACCTAAAGGTCATTTCTGTCCTTCACGGACCAATGTGCGCATGCTCAAAATCATCAAGGACAATCTGTATATCAAAAAATAACAGCCATCTAAGTGAAGAATTTAAATTTTTTTTGAATGACTATAATAAAAAAAATAAAATACATGGACGGAATAGCGTGCATTGATTGTTAGTAGACATTCCAGTTTTAAGCATAAGAGCCGATATTCTTAATTATCGTAATTCGCGGTACCCAGGAGAGGAAGGGGTAGGATATTTATCTATTTTATTTATTAAAATTCCTTGGAATAATAATTTATACACTTTTGTTAATTAAATAAACCTGAACAACCCTAATAAAAACCAAACAAAATATGAAAATATAATATATAAGTAAATATAAATTCTAATACATTAATTTAATGAACTTTTGAAGTATTGAATTTTCAACGGCAAATTGAATATGTTTGTTAGCAATTGACTTTGGTAGGTGGGTGTCGGTGGTGGTGGAAGCCCTCCTCGGTTGAGCAGTTTGGATAATGTTAAAATTTAATTTAAATCGATATAGCAGGGAATGGGTGAATTCTCTTTTGTGTAATTGTGCACCCCAATGATTCAACCACGCATGCATGCAAACACGTGCATGCCACGCGTGCCACCTGCAACCATTTTCCCAGCAAAAATGTTCCCACCCCCTCCCTCTTTTCACACCTTGTGAATTTTTTTTTTTTTTTTTATTTAAATCATTTTAAAATCTTGTTCTCTCCCTTTTCAGTTTTGTTAAAAAAAATCAATTAAATCTGGATGTATTTTAACTATTTTAAGTATTGGCGGATCTTAGGAACATTAAAAGATCGCACATACTAGACCTAATCTCTATGAAGTAGTATTAAATATCATAAGCTCCCGCATATAGGAGAATTTAAGGTCGCATGCAAAATTAAAAAGTGTATAAGATAGAAGTCAAAAGTAGTAATAGAGATTAGTAAAAAGTAGAAAATATGGGTTTGAAATCCTTCAGCATATCCTATAACTATCAGCCAGAAATTCCAAAAAGTTATTGCATTTAAATAACATTAAATCTTTTGCTTTTCTATAGATTTCATTTCTTAAAATCTAAATAGGTGATCGAATAAATAGAAAATAGTTTTCTACCTTAAACTTTTTTTCACAGAGTTTTTCTTTTTTTAGAAAATATGCTAACTCTATCCACTGGTTTACGCTTGACAAGTCACGTGATTTATTAATAGCCTTGGGAAGGGAGCGCCCAAGGGAAGTGCCAAAAATCAAATAGTGAAGTTAAAAAAACATTTTTTTTACCTCTATGATTGATATCCAACAAATTATTTTATTTTTCAAATACTTAATATTTAAATTAAATAACTACTACAAAATATTTTTAATAATAAATCACTAATTATTTAATAAGGGAATTTTTTAATTAGAATGGTTAGTTAGCTGGCAAAAAATAATAATTGAATAATAATAATGGGACTTTGAGGAGCTCATCGATTTTGAAAAAAAATTATTTATTTGTTTCTATCTGCCTGAGATTCTTCAACTGTTTCTATTCCTTTTACATACGAAAAACCAAACCCAACGTATCTAGATTACTAGATCTGTACACTTCATAGTAATATTTCATAAAAACTTTTATAAAATTTCAACATTTGAATTAATAGTAATAGTGATTGCCCGGGCTCTTTTTAAAATTTTAGTCAGCGCTTTGTTTACCTATTTATTATTTTTTAAAAGAAATGAAAATTCCTTTCTAACCTGAGAAAAACCCCGATGAGAAGAAAAAAATCTGAAAAGTGACAAATATTGTAAATAATATTAATATGTCTGGGAATTGATACCCTTGTCCTGTGTGCATTGCTGTTTGTGTTTGAATATCGACATATAACAGATAATCACTCTTGTAATATGAGAGGTAAAGTTTTTGCCCTATAAAAGATTTTACTGTTTTTCCCTCTGAGGATGGCTCTAACCAGAACCGAAACGTCAACTTGTTAAAGAAATAAAATTAAAAAAAAACCACCTGGGTACATTTTTTCTCTAATATTCACCTCGATTAAAAATGAAATAGGATGGAGAACTCCAGCAGCTCCTGAACGAGATTACAGTTTTAGTTTGGCTTAGATTCGGAAAGAATTGCAAGGTAAGAAGGATTCCCATCTCTTATCGGATTCAAAATTCTTCCAATGTTTCCAATTCTAATAAGAATGCAAGTAATTGCAGAAATACTTGTAGGTTTAACTCTTTTAGAATTTATATTAACTTCTTAGGAGGGGGGACCAACTTCACAGAAAAATTATAGATTTAATAATGAATGCACTATTTTATTTAAACCTTTTTTATTCCAATGAATAATCTTCAAAGAGTATGGAAAATCTAATTTTTTTCCAAATATTCTTAGACATTTTACATTGAATATCTCTAAATAGCATCCTATTAGAATTAAGTTCTTCGCACATTGTCTTATACTCTGAATGTGTTTTATTTAAGATCGATTGCCAAGTTTTCGCTCCAAGTGAGTTCTCTCGTCTTTTCCCCGCAATTAGTTGATCTTCGTCTCTGCGATGAGAGGCTAGGGTAAGTGTGCAAGAGAGAAGAAGAGAGGGAGGGGTTAAGGCCTACATGAAGAGAATGGCGTGTGCTGCCACTAATGGATTATGGGAGTTTCCTCCCGACTACGGAAACGCTTTAGCTACACTTGCTAAGCATCGAACCAAGAACCTGCCATTTATTGGAGAGGAATTGAGGAGCGTTTGAAGGGATATCGTGAGGTATTCGATTGACCGCAGACAACAGCCGTTCGGTAGATTAAATACTCAACCAATTATATTTCAAAAAATATAAACATCAGAGAAAGTAATAGAAAAATTGCAAACTAGAGGTCTTTTTTAGATATGGTTTAAAAGAAAAATGCAAAAAAAAAATTATTTGGAATGTTTTTCTTATGCGTTAACCGCCTTACGAGAGGAAATACCAACAGAAGAAATTGAATTCTTTGAGTTTGGGGATCGAAAGTGTTTTTGTTAGATATATTTTGGCATATATCTCTAGAATCTTGGAAGGATTATTTGTTCTATTAAGAGATAAAAAAAAGATATCATGAAATTTTATATATAAAGTTTAATGAATTATTTTGTTTCGAACGTTCCACTTTATGAACCTCAATGAGAGAGTGTGTCAACGCGCTACTCTGTCTTCTTCTTTTATTAAAATCCAATATGAGTTCTAATCACGTCAAAAAAGTTCAATTTTACTTATGGAGGTTATTTTTAATGAGGTAAAGGGAGAAGGGACTAAGGATTTTTTTCTCTTGAATACAAATTAAACAAAAAAAAAAAAACTGAATGTTACACAATTAGCGATAAATTTATTTCAAACAATTTTTATAATCACCAACTTTATTGTATTAGGAGGCATAAAATAATTATGTTTGTATAAATAATGTTAATTAGCAACTCTGAAGATGGCTTCTTTTCTTCTTCACTTTATTTGGACTGTATAGGCCTACCTACCGGTATTTACTCGAAGTACTTTCGTGCATGGACATATACACCTCCAAAGCAGTCGACCTCTATCGACCTTTATTTCTTATCTCTAACTCCTCCACGTGTATTCATTTATATCTAGCTAAATACTCATTCTATTCCTATCGGTTCTTCATCCAAGGGAGGAAAACAAGCTTGAGGAGATCATCGAGAGCGAATCCTTCTTTACGCCCCTTCCATAAGGTTGCCTTTGGGCTCTATTGTGGTAGGATATTCCAATTCAGAGTCTACTTGACGATTTGTTTAAATTAAATGTTTCCATTTAGTGAAAAATCCCCCTGCGAACTCTCTTGTACGCAACGGTGACACTACCTACTCTTCTCAAGGCCTATTAGCTGCAAAATAGAATTCAAGAAAAAATGCTGACTATATTTTTCTTATTGGGGCTCCCGGAACAATCAGCCGACTTTTAAATCATTTTTTGACAAATATATTATTAATTGAGAGAATATAACGATTACAAATTTATCAAACATATCAGATAAAATAAAAAATTTCTATAATTCTCTAACCAATCTTTCTTTTGAATTCTCTTAGAAAAAATTGCTTTCTTCTCATTCATTCTTTCTTTCTTTCTTTTTTTTTTCAAATGACTAAAGAGATGCCAATTTTTTCTGATCAAGAGATATTATTAATTTTCGCTTATGAGACCTAGGCACTGTCGACAGCTGGCGCCGGATGCTGCAAAAGATTTGGGGCTCCAACCCATTTGTCACCCCCTCCCCCTCCCTTCTCACCAATCGCAAATAAACCTCCGTTAAAAAGTTAGTTAACTCTCAGTTAACATCCTATTTATGTACAAAAGCCAGGTACTCTAAAACGATACTCATTATACTTGTATTTGTTTAAATTTTAAATTTCTACACTGTTGAAACATGCGTCGGCTTAAATTTTTTCAGAGTTTTTATTCTTTTAGAAAAGGTAAAATTATATACCAACAAATAGAAAAGATCTTCTCTATTCATTAATAAATTATTGTCGTAGGCATGTAAACAAGGAGAGGAAGGCGTGTCAAACAAAATTCCCCCGAGTGCCAAATATTCAGCAACATCACTGACACTAACTATTCGAATGATATCATAAACAACTCATTACGTCCTAAACAGATATGATTATGTCAATATGTGTTCGATATTAATCTATTAGTTATCAATAAAGCTAATTTGGCTTTCAAACAAATTTTTTTCATATTATAGAAATGAAATAATAAATAAAGTTCAGATTATAATTATAAATAAGCGGAAAAAAAGGTCATTAAAATAAGAATACAATTCTTTTATCGACGCGACGTTTCCTTTTCATACTCAGAAAAAAGGTGCCTTTTGGAAATTAAATATTACAAGTATATCCGTGCATAACTTTTGAAATTTTAAACCTTCCCCTACTCCTCACCCCCCCCAAAAAAAAAAGATTTAGTTTTTTTTTGGGTCGTTGAAATTAAATACACAAAATAGTAAAGAGAGTATTTACAATTCGTACAACAGAATGCAATCATCTTGAATTTTTTGTTTGTCATTTTCGGTAATTATAAACAAACAATGTGTTTTAACGAAAATTGAGTATGCTATGTCAGAAGTCAGTAAAAATCCTATCCACTGATACTTTATTCATCGCTGTTGGCTTTGTAGTTAATGAGAGAGAGAGAGAGAGAGAGAGAGAGAGAGAGAGGGGAGGGGAGTGTTGACAACAGAAATAATAAAAACTATATGCATTTTGATTTATGCCTAAATTAATCATCAAAAGAAGTTTATTTGACTCTCTTTATGAATGCATTGAGTATTGAACGTTGATAAATGAAGAACTCATTCGACTGAAATATCAGAAAATTTTTTTCGTTGCTCTGTCTTTTTTGAATTCAAAAATTTTTCCACCGAATAATTTTACTTTACATTGACTCCTCGCACTATTTAAATTTAATAAAACATTTTAATGATTGATGAAGGATTTAACCTTTCGTTGTGTTGGTGATTTTTTAAAATTTCATTTAATAATTTAATTTTTGTTCTAGTTTTTCTTTTT
>JAAAKE020112829.1:0-12460 GCA_010014785.2 Anisolabis maritima
TCTGATACTTTTTATCAGTGTATTTTCAAGAATAGTTTTGAGAGAGTGCAGGTGTCCCTAGAGAGAGAGAGAGATAAAAAAATTCCAAGTGGTATCATCCAATGAAAAAAAATAAACTATATTTAAAAAAATTCCAAGCAAATTCTTGATTTGAATATTATGCAAACTACTATGTATAGTTAACATACTAAAAAAAATTTAACTCTCAAGTCAAATTTCAAATAAATTGAAATAGAAAATGATCTTATTTAAATATACACAATGCACACATGTATTATTCAAAACGAAATTCCCATATGTTAAAAAAAAAACTTTACTACTATCATTTGACATAAATATATGATAATTTTTTTAATATAATTATAATAACCAATTGAACATAAACATGATAGTTTGAAAGATATGACTTATAAATAATAATTTGTCAAATAATCTTTTAAATTATAATTTATTCCAGGATTCACTCCTATAAATAAAGGGACAATTTGTCTTTAAAATTATAATGAGAAGGGAGAAGAGAATTGTTATAAAATACCTGTGAAGACATATTAACAAGGAAGAAAAGAAGAGGGTCTGGTAAGACACAGACTTTAGAAGATTAATTTTCTAGATAGGTAAAAATTGAAAAAAATTGAAAGGATGTAATAAACTTAGATGTTGCCGTAAAATTTTTTAGACCGATATTGATATTGATGTTATTTTTAACATATTTTAAGTTAAATCAAATTTATCACAATTATCCTGTAACTGATAGACGGACTTCGTCACCCATTATTTTATTATTCATAGATAGGCCTCTCAAAAGGAAGGCTCTGGAGCTTGTTAACAATAATATTATTAAAAAGTAAAAATTTGTTAACACATCATTTAAGTTCCGTAGTGCCTTATTAGTCCTTATTATTTTTCCATTCTCCCATGTCCTTGTTGTACTTAATGGTCCTGATCCAATCAGGGATGAATGCAGAGAGAGTCTTTCCTGGACATCCCACGTGCAACGGCGAGTTTCACAGATGGACGGCCTTTTGAATGACACATACAACTCAACTCGAATTTCTTGGTTTGCATCGGCACACGTGTTGGACGTGACCTCTGCCCTCTTAGCCTCTCCCCTCTTCCTTTCTGACCAGAGCACAGTGTGACTCTGGAAAAATGTTTTTATATTGGATAATTTTTTAGTTGTAGGATATGGTAAAACCAAGATCCGGTGAGCTGTTTTTTTTTTTCATATCCTCATTTTGGGGCAACAAAAACTAATTTTGTTTTGGGCCCGATAAAATTGAGTAAACCATTAAAATATGTTCAAAACAGAGGGCTTTCATTGCAAAGACCAAACAGCGGTCGTGTTTAAGTGAGCTTGAATGTGTCCCTAAATAAAGTGATGATATGCTAGCCTTTACCATTTAGTTATTTTTTATAAGGTTATAATTAATTAAAAATAATTAATCTTAATATTTTTAATATTCGGCATTTATTTTATTTTGAGAAGTTATCTTTACCAAGAATTATTTTTTTATCTTTCCGGAATCTTAAGCTTATAATAAATTTTGATTATTAAAACAATGTATGAGGCACAAAAAGTCTGCAGTGCTGGTAGTGCCCTAATATGTATAAAAAAAAAAAATTTTGATTAATTTTTACAATATTATCCGTTCCTCTTTATTTAAATTAATAATAAAAATGTGGGAATAATTTAAATAAATTTTGAATAACTGGAAGTAAACTACTAATCCTTAGTTAGGAAGCAATGGAATTAAGATTTATCAAATAATAATTTTGTTATACAATAAGATTATAAAGACGGATTAGAGTTTATAATCCTTTTCCCCTACGATCCTTGTTAATTAATTTTTCTTTTAGCAGAAATATTTCAATTATTTTGAACAATTGAAAAAAAGGGTTGATGATTGGACCGTTGGAACGTAATCCATACCAGAAAGATGAGAAAAGGTTGTAGCTAGATAGCGCCTAATTTTTTTTTACCTTTTCGGCATCTGAGGCTATCTGATATACGACATTTCACTCGATAACCATTATAATCTGTCCATATTTAAACTTATTTAACAGCATAATTTAATTTTTTATTTAAAAAAATGGATTAAATTAACTTTAAATTTTTATTTTTATTTTAAGTAAATTATCTTCTTGGTTAAACAAGTTCAAAAGATTGTAAAAATAAATAAATTTATCAATAAAGATAAAGAAATTTAATTTCGGAAATTACACATTTCAACAAAAACGAGAAAAAAAAAACAAAAGTTTAAAATTAATTAATTAATCTATAAATTTTTATCGTATATAATCTAGAAATTAATGCAGATTAAAGTTTATTATTATTATTTATTTAATTAAACTTTTCTTATTTTACCTTTTAAATTTTATCCATTTAAAATTTTTCAATTTATCAAGGAAACATTCCGATCCCACGTTGGAGATCTCGGGCCGACTTGCCGAATGAATATTGACGTTTAGGGTCAAATTTATTGTCTTAAAAGATTGTTTATATGTAAATATGAACAATTAAAAGTTCTTTTATTTTCAAATTGCAGAATGAATTTCTTAACTATCACTAGTATTTATTTTGTAACTTGAACAACAATCAGTGGCCCTATGGTCCATTTTTGGTCAGAATCTGGCGTCCAGATCCGGCTGTTAAGCTGCTGGCGTCATCTGGCTATTTGTCGGTCGTTTCTGCGTATCCGACCAGTCAACATTTGCTTTTGGGCTCATTAGACGACGACCCGTGGTGTAAATCACCGAGGCCTGTAACAGGCGACTCGGGGGTCAGGTTTCCCTGCCCCGGGTGTCAACAAACACTTTGCATGGCCTTTAGGGTCCCCCATCCACCCAATCAACAACAAGTGGTCTTTCTTACAGCCTCTCGGAAACTGAAACCTCAGCTGCTTTTTACAACCTCACTTAATCAGGATCACGGTGTACAATTATCCTGGATAAATTATTATTATATTTGTTAATTCCGTTTTTAGTCATGTCATTCTGTATTAGCTGTTATTATTCCTTATGAAAAGTTTATTCCCTATTACTTTACAAAGTATGTACAATTGTATGTATATGGAAAAGTATTTTATATTTTAAAACAATACGTAATTTATTTTCCTAAGAAAAATATATATAAAAAAAAAAGGTAACCAGGTGTCTTTAGTGATAATATCTCATTTAATCATGGAATGATCAAAAAATTAATATTTATATATAATTTAATAGTTAATAATTATGAATAAGCTTCCTTCTTAGAAATTTGAAATTTATTGATAAATAAAAATTATTTTTTCACAAATTTGCCACTTTACTTTTATCTGCTTCCTTTGCACTAAATAATTTTTTATTTAACTTTTATATTTATTATTATTATTTCAATTAAAACAGCAATTATTATTTTATCAAAAGATAGGACAAAAAAAATAAACTGATATCACCAAAACTAACAGTCTCTTCAAAGAATAATTTTAAGCTTCATATGTAATATTTCAATTCTGATCAAATTTTTTTTTTGATTTATGTCTTGAAGGAATTTTTTGTGTATTAAACTGACGTCCACTCAATATAGACTATTTTAAAAAAATTTTCCATTTAACGACTATTCTAAAGGCTGGTAATCAACCTCAATACTAAAACGATTTTGATTAAGCTATATTTAAATTTTAGTAACTGTAGAATAATATAAGGGTACAAACTCCCTGCCCTCCCCAAATCCTAAACATTCAAAAAAATTTGTTCTTCAAAATTATAAATACGAAAATGAAAATACAATAGTAATACTAAATACTAATTGATATACCATTTTCATTCTAATTATTTTTTAATATTATACCGATTTGAACCAAAAATAATGAGATTATTCCTATTCAGCTTTGATTATGGTGGGTGGTCTTTTGTGGCCTTACTGATCCTTCATCCATGGAACATATTTTTAAAATGTGACATATAGTCCCGAGTTGACGACCTAAATGGCTCTTTCCAAACCACTTACTATATAAGCCAGATTTTTCACATATGTCCTTGTGCATTCTTTATCCGGTGAAGTTATCACTCCAAGATTACAATTCAATTTATTCCAACAAGGTAAAATTTAAAAAGGATGGATAATTAAGAGGCGACCTTTTTTTAATCTACCAACAACATCATTTATTTAAGCAAATATTTCGAGCTGCTTAACGCCGCTCACAATCAGCGCAGTTAATAATTTTGGGGATTGCAACATTGTATAAATATAGGGTTGACATCTAATGTCAAAGATCTTTTATCGCATCTGATTAGGCAAGGTAAAATAGATTTTTCAAATTCAAGAGACCTTAAAAAGATACAGAGAAAATTTTTTTTCTTTTTGTTGGGTAAGAAAAAATTTATTTTTATTGATGAGCAAAATATTCATTAAGTAGAGATAAGTGGTTAAATGGACGCATATCGTATCAAAGGAAATTTTTTTTATAAAAAAACAAAGCTATTTGAAGAATAACATTAATCCTCTCCTCACTCGCCAACAATAGAAAATCTGAATGAAACTTAGGTTTGGAATAGTAGAAAAACAATTTTGTAGTAATTGATAAATGAATGCGAGATTACTGTTTAATTAATTAAAAAAAGCTTCTCCCTTTGTGCAGAGGTAGAAGTCTCGCCTCCCGTACCAACAGCCAGTGGCTAACATGCCTGAGCTACAAAAATTTGCATACATTATATTGTCTACCAATATGAATAAGGACGTAGTCTGAATAGTCTCAGATGCTAAAAAAAGCTAACAAATAACAAATAAAAAATATAATTTTTAGAAGTTTTTCTAGAACCCCATCCCGAGGCCGAGAGGTTAAAGATATAGTCATTGACAAATATTGATAACCTTCAAAGCTAAGAGATGTGGATTCGGATCCCAGGCAGTCCGATGGAAATTTATTTAAATCAATTGGATACCAAATGATATAAATAAATATGCCTGGATTATCTGTAGCGTAATAAATACATGTATCGTTTAAAAGACTATATGGCCCACGATGCCGAAAAGACTAAAAAAAAAGAGGTTTTTCTATCCAAAAAGCTAAGGGAATTTATTTTTTTTATAGAATTACATTTTATATTAATTTATTGGAAAAAATCCGGATTAATTGGATATTGTATGCGACCTTGATCAATTTGATTATGAAAATCAAGAGCCATTCAAAATCTAGATCTTGGACGATCGGAACAACCTTGAGAAAAGGAAATAGGAATAAAAAATTAAAAATTTTTGAGTGTGACTCCTTGAACGCATTCAGGCTAAAATCAAAGAAGCATATAGTCGTTAATAGGGGCCCCCGAAAAGTCATGTTGTTATAGCTCTTAGCCTCCAAACTATTGTTTGAATTGAATCAGTTCTAAGGTAACCTAATCAAAAGGACATTAATAAAAGTATTTTATTCTTATCCTTTATAAATGGATATAATTTAATTTTAAAAAAGAATAATAATTCTTCGGCGTTACTGCAAATAACATAGATGACAATATGAAATCTTCGAAAAGTTATGAAGTAAAAAAAAAAAGAAAATCTTATCAGGACGCATTTTCCTGAGATAGGTCAGAGAATTCAAATAAATATTATTGATATACATAACTTTCCTTTATTACTAAAAAATTATTTAAATGGGCAGTATAATTATTAGTATTATTATTGCCCGAAAGATATTAAGTCCTTAAAAGACACCGAGAATTTGCCATTTAAAATAATTTTAATACAAAACATTCCTACATATAATCCCAGGAGCGCGTGAAACTTGTTAGAGGAAATCGAGTCAGGTGATTCATTCAGGTTTTAACCCTCTGATTTCGTCACGGTGATTCTTGACGAGTCCCCGAGGGGACGGAACTTGGCTCTATTTCTTTTATCATTCGAAGATTGATACCAAGAACCTGATATTTAGGCATAAATAGGTCATAAATAAATGAAGTAAGAATATCTATTTGGTTGAAAAAAATACGAATAAAAAATATGGTGTGACTTTCACTTCAATTTATTTTCTCGCGATATTTTAAATTTAAATATTCAATATAAACTTTCTTTTATTTATAAAAGGCCATTATTCAATAAATAATCAATATAATGATCTCATCCAATTTTTCTCTCCTTTTTCAGGCTGGATTTGAGTTCATTCAGAAAGTTGAGAGGCGTCGTGTCGTTGGATTTAACACCAGCTCTGCGACTTTCCGTTCCGGGTTCTTATCATTTGGTATTATATATATATTCTTTTCTTCTTCGATCATTTGTATCATGAATAGCTTCTTTAAAGAATAATTTTCATCCCAATATAAGTGGACGGGTTGCAGTTTCCTTCCCCGGGAGAAGGCATAGAGTTGAATAAATTTTGAGGAGGATTTGAACCTGATTGTTTTTGTCATTTAGATGTTTTCCTCCCTCAACTCCTCCTCCTTTTCTCATAAATTAATACATTATTATTCATTTAAGTTAGTTTATTTATATAAAAATCTATAGAGAAAAAATTTATTTTCAAAAATTTTAGAGCCAAATGGTCATGATTTTTTATGCCCTTTAATAAAATATTTAATCTTAGTAATAGCCAACTTGGTAGCATAAATCGCCTTTAAGTGGTTTGCTTCGCGTCCTATTTAAAATAATTGGTTACCAATAATAAGTTGAATAAATATGAACAGAAAACTGTTATCGTACTACTAGTTTCGTTTTTATTTTTTAAACATCAAGATAATTAAAAAATTTCGACCTGTTTCGGCTCATATTTAACCTCCTCAGGTTTACATTTAGTTATTTTTTTATATATAACAATCATATTATGAAGAATTTTATATAATGTTATATATATGAACAAGTAAGTCATTTTTTCATGATTAATCATGACGTCAGGGGATAAAATGTTATCGTAATATTAATACCCCTATTTCATTGTTAATATCTAGCTGGCCTTCTATGCCAAAAGATAAAAAAACAAAAATAAATATAAGAAAAATCATTATAATTTGTGTCGACTTACTACTTGAGTCTCTGAACGACTCTAGTATTTAATTAGTATCTCCGGGACTATAATTGCAAAACATTTTAATTAATAGCAAAAAAACTTTAGTTAGTTAAATACAAAAGCAAAAATTAAAAAAAAAAAATAATTCTAAAAAAAAAATGTAAAAAGGGTTGAAGACCCCAAGTTCTTTTTTTACACTCTTGACAAATTAATCACCCGTTATTAATGCGTCACTTTCATCTTCTAAAAAGGTTACCCATTAATGATTTAATTATTCACCTTTTAAAAAACTTTTAAATAATAACGTAATGATGATGAGTTTTAATCCTTAGATGAATTTTATGCTTATAAACTTGAAAGTAAAAGAGATAGTCGAAATAAATTTATCTATTTAATTATTATTATTAAAGTAGTAAAAAAAATATTTATTACATCATATCAGTCAGAAAATCAAAAAAGGTCACATGATTAGGAAAAAAAATTTTTTTTTAATCCTTGGAATCCGGATACGAGGAATTTTCAACGGATATGTTGAAATTCTTGCTCGTATATGAATACATGTATAAATTAAAGCATTTTGTCTTCTAATTTATCTTCAACTGGATTTATAAAAATGGGATTGTTACGCAAGCGGAGTTTGATTAGTGTTATCAAAGTGTTTATGTTAATTCCTATTCCATAATCCTGTTGGTATTCCCGTCTTGAAAAGGTAATTAACTCAAGCCATTTATTTAATGATGAATAATCCTGAATAGACGTCACGTCATGGTTAATGGTGATGATTTTAAATATGGTTTAGCGAGTTCTTTTTTTTTCAATCATTCAATGGTTTATGATTTTTTAGAATTGAGAGAAACAGAGCTAATTGCTTAGAGCCTGATGCTCTCTTTGCTTCGCGCGTAATATCTGACAAATCATAACGGACTGCTTTTTTTTGAAAGGAATCTCAATGATGAATGATTTGATTATAATTACAGAATTTTTTTTTTATTTTAGAAAAACAATTTACTCTGATTCCTTAGAAGAAATTGACATAATAATCCAATTTTTAATGATTTTATTTGGAAGAAAAATTATTTATTTATTTTTATAAAATAGTAAGATAATGTTTTTTGTCCGCCGATGTTTTTTTAAAGGCTTTTTAAAGGAATTTTTGTTTGAATATGTGTTTTTTTTTTTTAATTTTTCCATATAGGGGGAGAAATTTTAGAAAATTCAAATTGCTCTTGGAAAATATTAATATAAAAAATTTCATTTAGAAAAAAATTGTCGATTCAGGATATGGCTTACTTTTTATTGTGAGCTTTTAAAGAAGTAAACTAATTCATAAAGGTCTGACCCTTTATTTTTTTCTTTCTCTAAATTTTCTTAAATGGAAAAGAAGCTATTTTTGAACACAGGTCTCTTTTTATTCTAATCATAGCAAACAGGAAGCCTGAATATTTGCTAATATCTTTGCAAAAGCTACCTTGATTCATAAATTAGAGTAACATAAATTTCTTCTGAATCATTTCGAATTGTATTTTTGCCCTTATTTTGCAAGGCAATTGACAATTTTGCAAAATTAGTTCAAATTGATGATTGAAATATTTTAATAATATAAAAAACACGCATTTATATTTAAGTGTCAAACTCCAAGACTCCAAGTGCAATAATTTATTTCGATAAATTTTTTTCCCAGATTATAAATGAATGAATATTTGTCAAATAAATATTATTATTATTATTTTCATAGATATAGCAAATGGGCAGACTGCCTGTTTTGTCTAATGTGGGTCAAATCCTTTGTAAGTATCACCATCTTTTCTATGTGAATAGAAAGAAAATCTATTTTGATTCTTGATGGCACTAATTAAAATATACAGCCCTACGCTATTTTAATAAATTCATTCATTTGTTATCAATATAAATTAATTTTTGAAAACTAAATTTTAGTTGAGAATTATGATATAGACTTAAAGTAGGGGGTTTCGTGTTTAAAATAAATTAGATTATTTTTATCATCTTTTTGCATTTCCCTGTTCAAACATTTCAAGCAACTCCATAAATTATTAAAAAATCAATTTATATAAAAAATTGTTAATTTTAATTTATTAAATATTCACGAAAAATTCCGTTAGAGTAAAAAACTCGTTATTCAGTTATAAATTTTAAAAAGTGAAAAATTCATGTGGTCATAATAGGTTTTCCCAGAATCCACCCTTGGCACATATTAATGATGCATCTTACCTCGTATATTTTGGCCACAAACATAAGAAACAGGCCCCTTCGAGATTTTAACAAATCAACTCTGTGAGTGAATAAAAAATAGTTTTAGTTTGTGTGTGTGTGGGTGCGTGAATTTTTGTCTCGCGTTTTTTGATAAAAATTTAGTCTGAGTTTGGTGTACTTTATTGTGTTCACTAGCGAACTTCACATATACAGAGAATATTGTCTAACTTCCAATACCCTCCTTCCTTTCACGAATTCATCAATAGCCCTACAGAAACATTACTCAAAGCTACTGCAAACTTCCTAATAAATAAATAGTATTGTTAACATGTATTTCATAGACTTATTATTGTACTATGTTATTGTATATATTCTATTTTTGTAATATTTATTGTAATATTTGATTGTATAATGTCTTTTGTATTAGTTTTTTTTTAGTAGTCTTTTTATTGTATTATATTTTATTGGAAAATCTATTTTTGTATTAGTTTCTTTTCTTATATAATTTTGTTTGAAATGTGTTTTTAAACCTAATGATTCTAGCTAAAATTATAAAATAAATAATTTATATGTTCTCCTAAATTGAAGTTTCTTTTTTTCCGCAAAAACTAGAATTAATGATTTTCAAAAATTAAAAAAAAATTTTGAAATTAAAAAATTAGAATGCTTTATAAGAAGAGAGTCTTTAATATACGACTGTAATTTTAACGGAAAAGGAAATGTTATGATCATATAAACGTCATTATGAAAAATTTTTTTACTGAATTGATAATTATCTTAACTATTCTCTTTACAGTCCCGAGAATTTAATTATTTATAAAGTTAGTGACTTTGAGCCAAATGAGATGTTATATCACTCCAGAAGGATTTTTTTTGGAAAAAATTTTTTAAAAACTTTATAATATAATATATAATGATATATTATGTTGTAATAAAATAATCTTAATAATAATATTAAATTTAATATTGGCTTTTTGACAAGTATTAAAGCAAAAGGGAGCAATTCAGACTTTTTCCTTTCTTTATTTGGAAGGAATTAAATTTGGAAGTTTTATTTAACTGTAAATTTAAGTCAAATGCCTGCGTAGTTAATTGTAGGAAATTAGTTAGCTAGGATATATAAAAAAATAATTTAAAATTCTCCTTGAAAGTTCTCTTAATAAATATTAATAGTTTTTAAATTAGCCACTATCTGATAAACTCTCTGTAATTTTTATTGCAGTTTTATTATTTATAGATAAAATGGAAATATTCAGTATTAGTTAATAGATTTTCTCTCAGAAGGTTGAAATTGATTGGCAACATTATTTTGCATTTATTCACAAGCTAGAGAGTAAACATTTTCATTACGATACTCGAAATATTATCATTAAACCATCATACAACTTAAAAAGAAATACTTGGAATTGATTCTTTTCTAAAGCTAACCCAGTTTATTTCCAAGATAATTAAATTGGCTTCTTTCTATATATCAAGCTTCTGTATCTGAAATTTCGAATGAATCTGTTTTTAAATAGAATATGATCTAAATTCCTATGTTTGAGAGTTTGCAAGCTGTCAGTTAGAACTTATCGACAGCCATCTAATTAAATGGCTTGGAAATTATATGATAGCCATCTTGGCTGTATCCGGCTCCTGGAAACATCATTCACTGTTCAAACAAATTTAATTATATGAAAAGGAGTGGAAAAATAAAATCTTAGGAGAGGGCGGGAAAATTAAATTGCACTAAATAATAGGCATTTTATCATTTTTAGATTATTTTACAAATTAAAAGAAAATGATTAGATTATTATTTTTATGAGAGAATATAATTTCCTATCAATATTGATTCTTGATGCTAGTAATTTAATTAGTAATCATTATTATTAAGGAAATCAAATACTATCAAACCGTATGAGACTAGTCACCCAGACTTATATCCATTACGGTGAAATTTTAGTTTTCTTCAGAAAAAATTCCCATCATTTCATAATACACTAGATCTTTGGAATATATTAAATATTTACGCCCTTTATTTTTCATTCGCCTCTCCAGAAATAATTAAGAAAATTTTTATTTGAACTTAGAATAGTATTTTTTATCAAGTTTAATCATCTCTTATCAAATTGTAAAAAAAATTCTTAATTTTAAAGATTTAGCGAAAGAAGCTTTAAATATTGTATTTACTTAAATTTTTTTCTAAATATTTGGTTATGTTTATCAGTTTAAGTCTATATTTGAAGAAAAACGTCTATATTATTATTAAATTTCCTTGAAAGTTTAAGCAAATAGAGAAATTTGATGTGAGAACTTTAATATTCTCATAGCGAATATACGTTATAAAAATGAGCCAAGAAGCTATATTTCTTTATTAATAGAATGAATAGAATAGAAATATATTTAGCTGCTTGGTTCTTTATTGAAACCTTCTACACATCTTTGACCAGCAATTACCTCCTTTAAAAAAGAAATAAAACTTTCAAATCTTAGAAGTTAATTCCTTTTTGAAAAGGTATCAAAATTATATTGAAAATTTTTTATTTATTAATATTAATATATAAAGAGCATTAAAAGCATTTAAATTCATTTTTTTTTTTCATTTCATTATTTATATTTACTTAGAAGTAATGAAAGTAAAAATCTACTTAGGGATTCACATAATTTCCTCTTTCCTTACTATTGGCTTTGCGTCAGATTATATGAGACTAATGATGAATAAAAGTAGCTTAAACCTAGGCTGTCCAAATGCGGTCTTCACTACTTTTAGGTGTTATGTACCAAGGATCAGTGTTGCGATTCCCATCTTAAACATTTATAATGGAATGGGAGCAATTTTCTCTAAATATTATAAAATATTAATTTCGTATTTACCTTAAACTCGTAGATTGAAAAAATAAGGCACGTGAGAGAGTCGAACCCATGTTCCCCCGTGGTTTATGTCCCTGGGTGTTTTAACCTATAAATTAGGCATCTCTTGCGACTTTAAGGTAACACCGCAATATTGTCTAATATTTAGGAAAAATTGTTCTCATTCCATTTTCCTTTAGGTGGCGGTGGAGAGCCTATAAATTCTAGCCAAGCACTGAGGGATTTCAATCAAATTTATTCTCTGCTCATCGTCCCTATATGTCAACTCAAAAATCTGAAACTTGTAAGAAGTGCCTTGTTTATAGGCTAAAACACCCTCGGGCGTAAACTACGGGGGTGGGTGTGCTCCATTTTTTCAATCTACAAGTTTAAGGTAATCTTAACATAATTAAGGAGCCGATTAGGAGAGTGAATGAACCAATTGC
>JAAAKE020112840.1:0-14903 GCA_010014785.2 Anisolabis maritima
TTGACACCTATTCGACTTTTTTGGTTTGTATTCGAAAATGATATTTTGGAAACAGCTGCATGCCCCCCTTGCAACAGACTCGCGCCCCCCTATGGGGGCGCGCCCCACAGTTTGGAAACCACTGAATTAATTAGTTAATTTGAATTATTTTGATCATAAATTGTTTTCCGATCAAAGTTAGAACTATTACCATTAATTTAATTTAAAAAATGGGCTTACCCCATTTTCAAGATAAACTCACTTGTTTAAAATCATCCAATTTCTTAACAATAAGTAAAACTGCTAGTGTCATCTATAGGGAATAAGCCAAACCAATTCCCGTGAAATAAAAGATTTTTTAATCCAATATAATTTATTTACTAATGCAGACATTTTTTAAACTATAAGAATGTATTATAATATATTTTAAAATGCGGCAAAAGAAGACTAATTATAAATGCTATTGACATCTATAGGAAATAATTTTAAGTTAAACCTCTAAAAACAGTTGACTAAGAAAGTTGGACAAATTTTTACTACTATTGTCATCTATAGGAAGTAAACGTAACTAAATCACTGAAAATAATTAATTTAGAAAGTTGAATTATTTTCCCACTTTGCTATCTATTGTTGAATAGAAAAATTTAGCATAAATTCAATTTATAAAGCGAGAATTTTAAAGTAGTGCCACCTATTAACAATTTCAAGAACTACTTGTTTTGCTTCGGGAATATTCGGCCATCTTCGGCTAGGCGGCGACGATAGCTTCGGGTGATAAACAATGTTATAAAAGAAAGGTGTCTATATTGATATGGTGGGTGGGTTCATGGTCGCCGACGAGTCAATATGATTATAATATAATATTGCAAGATTTTATCTAAGAATTTATTAAAAGTAATGATGATAAATACTATACTATACTTGTGAGATATATCATGTCCATACTTACTTACCGTCATGCGGCATACTAACACAAATATTAACAGAGACTACTTTATAACAATACGATACCACCGTCGCCACATGGCCGAATATTCCCGAACTCTTCCGAAGATAATCAAACACTTATGTTAACCAAATTAAGAACTCAGTTCCCATATTTCCAAATAGATGGCAATACTATGTAATTAGCTACCCAGGAAATGGCATTTTTAAACATTCTTAGTATATTCTTTGCTAATAGATGGCAACACCATGTAATTAACTCCCCATAAAACAGCATTTCAAACATTCTTACATACTTTGTTAATAGGTGGCAACATAGTATAATTAACCTCCCATAAAAAGACTTTACAAGTATTTTTGCCAATAAATGAAACACTGTGAAATTAGCCTCTCATAAAACGGCATTTCAAGCATTCTTAATGCATTCTTTGCTAAAAGATGGCAACAGTACAAAATTAGCTCTTCATAAAAATCCCTTCCTATATGAACTCTGCCCTCTTAATAAATATATAAATGGTTTTTGATTTATTTTTTTCCTCATAAATTGTTTAGTTAATTAGTTGAATAAAGATATTTATTAAAAAAGAATTTGACCAACATCTGCGAGGTTCACAATTTATTTTCATAACCTCAAATGACATTTTCCTTTTTTTTATTGTTGAAATTTAAATATTTAGACAATAAATATTTGAAAAAATAAATTAATATGTCAAAAAGAATTTATTTTATTTTTTATATATCTTTATATTCAGGGAAGCGTTGATGGTGTGAGAGCTTCGGGGCAGCGCTCAGTACTCTAATTAATAATTACACTGTTTTGGCTCGATTCTTCCAACAACTATTTCAATTTTGATTAAATGCTCCCTTGCAATTATTGAAACTATTTCAAATGAACTCTGAATGAAAAATGATCTCGTGGATTGGCTGTCGTTTTTCTGGTGGAAGTGAATAGCAGACTAAAGTCTGAAGATCCGGTGTTCGTCTGGAAATGGTTTAATTGCTTGCTAAATATTTTGGGGCCTCCAATTGGGACAATTTTTTTTTTTTTAATAGTAAGGATGAGATCCCTAGAGTATCATGAAATCTTTTTAATTTTAAGTTCCCTGAGTCTCTGTATAAGTGGCTATTTCGGGATTTGAAATTTTTATTATCCAAGTGATATACTAATAAGACGAGTAGTGAGTAATAAAGTAAAACAAATCTGATTGATACCCTGATAGTATAGAAAATAGAAAAAGCTCGATAGAAACTATAAAAAAATTAAAATTTAATAAATATACCTACTTGAGATTTTTTGTACAAAAAAAGGCCGTATAAAGGAGGCCAATATTGCCAATTTGATGACAACTGGGCATACAAAAACGTTCCAGGGGACAGAAAGTATCCTCAGACGAACGCCATCGAAAAAATTGATCAAAATCTTCGTTTTTTAATAAATATGCTCGATCTACCTGAAAAAATTCCTGCAATTGGACTAACGTACCACTTTCCATATAATTCAAGAGGGGGTTTAATTTGCAAAAGAAATTTGGGAGCTTGCAAACGCCCATTCTCAGTCTATTTAAAACATTAAACTTTAATAACTTTTATATTAAAATAAGAACAAAAATAAAATTGATAGCTAAGTTACCTTAAAAGATTTCAAGAAACGTAAATTTTTCCCGATAAGAATGAAAGCATCTCCTTGCAGCGTTTGAGCGTTATATAAACCCAGATCCTCAAGATACATGCATTTAGCGAGCATCTAATTCAAAAGAAAATAAATAAATAAAAAAATTACGAGGGGACTTGAGAGATTTTCACCTCAAAGGCATTCCTGCCAAAATTAATACAATCCAAACGTAGAGTCACGATCCGAGGACGGAGGATTTGCAACAAGAGACACGCCTCATCGTCATTGAGGCTTTTTCTTGTGTCCAAGTTGGTCATTTTTAAATCGTTTATCTGTGGACAAGTGCTGGCTATTCGTAAAATATCAGGACCAGAGATACTTCGGTTGCCACTTAAATTCACGGCTTCTAAAGATTCCAAATAACGAAGCTCCCGAACCACCCTCGAGAAAAAGAAATTAGGAAATAAAATACTTTTTCATTTTCTTTCCCTTATTCCTAAGATTCTGGAAAGGAAATCATAAAGTTTGCAAGATGAGCCATTATGAAAGGTGAGAGGAAGATGAAAAAATCCAAGTCTTGTTCGTGTAACTTGTAGTTACTGCCCTCTACAGGGAAGTGTAAAATTGTACTTTTTTAAATTGTTTTTGTTCTCTTAAATTAAAAGTAATTCAGCGATTAGAAAGATGTATTGACTAACTCCGCACGACAATTCGCATCCAGTCACAGCCTTACTATTTTTATTAAATAAATAAATAAATTTCTAGCCTTTTTCTCATGATTGGCATAAAAATTTATTGATAGATCCAGAGAGAAACCATGTCGGCTCCTCGCACAGCTCGACACTTAACGCGGAAGGAGGGGGAAAAAGATTCATAGATAGGGAGAAGAAAAAGTGACAGTGTCGTGGTTGCCATCCTAATGTGAACCAAAAATTTAATAAAAACAAATGAATGAATTTAGTTGAGATTCCTAGGCAACCACAAACTTGGAGAGAGTGTTGCTGTATGGATATTCTTCTCAATTATGAACCCCCCCCCCACACACACACACACATTCTTCACAAGAAAATTGTTAAAAAAGAACAAAATAATATTTTTACTTATATATAGGAAACTGCGTCTCTTTAAAATCGAATCGTTTTAAATCCTTGCAAAATTTTATGACATTCAGGATGCTTTTCGCGGAAATTGGACGATTATTGAGTAAATTAACAATATTCCCAATGTATGAAGAAGGATCATTAGATTCACAATAACGAAGCGTCAACTCTTTTAGTTCAGGATTGGACCTGTTAAAAAAAAAATTATACGGTACAACTCGATTATTTGAACTAATATGTGAGAAAAAAAAAATTTTTACTAATCGCTAATGTTAATAAAGAATACTAATACCTGGAGATTTGCTGGAGTACAATTAAAGCCTGAGGAACTCTATAGAGAACGAGGCTTTCCAGATAATTTCCATTCTTTCTCAACTCCCTACAGATGTGTAATACATCCACTTGTTTGGGTCCAGAGAAAGTAAGAGATTTCGAAATGCGTTGTTTGGCTGTTAGAATCGCTTCTCTTTGCCAATTGCTGCAAACCTTTGAGATGATATTATTTAAATCCTCCAGGCTAAAGTAATTAAAAAGAATCTTCAAGAGCGACGTGGGTAATAGACCCCAATCTTTGGGGAATTTCATTTGCGTCTTCGAAAGCTTCCGAGGCAATTTTAGAGGTTTATTAATTGGCCAAATCTTGGATTTCTCTGGAGACGATGTTTCTTCATTTTTTTTATCTTTCTAACATTTAACATTTTTATTTTTTTCAAAAAAAAACAAAAAAAAAAAAAAAAAACTATAACTTACCATTTCTTCTTTGAGTCGTATCCAAGAACCATCGGGTAAAAATTGCCCATGAAATTTTAACATTTTACAAATATTTCAATGTAAATATTACATCCAGTTGATGTAGTATCCATAGTGATGTTATCATAGATAATATAGATGTATCATTCCCATACTAAAATTTGGGAACTTTTTTAGCGCCATTCTGGTTGCGGGCACAACTATTAGGCAAAGAATACCCAAAAATTATTTTTACATATTTATTGATTGATGAATTTGTTTTTTTTTTTTTTTTAACAGGAAAAGCAATAAAAATGTCGACTTTTCTCAAAAAAAAAACGTGGGTAAAATTTAATTAATAACTTTAATCTTGGGCCTTAGGCTTGGCTTTAATAATAGCCGAAGACCTAATAACTCTACTATATTTTCCTTTAAAGCAAAAATAATTTTTCATCTGCATAATCTTCGCTGGACGGGAGAATAAGAAAAATAACTAATTGTAATAAATACAAATTTATTAATATAATAATTTTAAGAAAAAAAAAATGTATGCATTAAAAAATATAAACAATATTCTTAACAAAAAAATTAATATTTGTATATATTATTATTATATTTTTTATATTTAAGTACAAGTAAGCAGGAGCCAACTAATATTCGATTGCACAAGTCTTTTTCAAATAAAACTAGATTAATAATAAATGATAATTTAATAAGGAAGAGGGGGGGGGAGAGGTTAGCGGCTTTCTTTTTTAGATTTGCGAACATCTCAAATAGAAATAATGGGCTTTAAGAGAGTTCGTTTAAAAACTGAATCGAGTCACGTAGATAACCGTATCTATCTATATACAGTAGAACCTCGATACTGACTAAGGGGGAGGGGGTGTCAAAAGTCCGTTATATAAAAATAAATTTTCTGAATAAGCAATATTGTTTACTATCAGATAGAAATATATAAACAAACATTTGTTTTCATATTACACTTTATTTGTATTAGGTATAAGATAATAAAGTAAAAAATAAAATGCACTTTACTCGTTTTCAGACGATGTGTCAGTATACGCCCGTTGAAGGGAGTCGTTAATGTTATATGCTGAACTGCCCGATTTCGGTGACCCTGCTTTGAAAAATGCATTAATTTTCGTTTGCACTTTTGTAATTTGTTTTTTAATCATTATCTATCTAAAATTACGAAAATGCATGTAATATAACTGCATTTCGCTATCCGACGAATCGTCAATAAACGATATTACATCGTCAAGATGCGATCTGCTCTTTGACAATTTTATTTTTGGCCTTATTTAATTTACAATTTAAACAGATTGAATCAACTAAATGTATTCATTCATTTCGAGTAGAGAAATTAAACTGTCTTGCAACTGTATGAATAAACCGTCAGCATTTCAAGAACAAGTAAAAAACTGTGTTAACTGTGATTGATCAACTGTGTGATTTACCTTGTCTAACGCATTAAAATCTAACCAGTTCGTCAATCTCTGACATAAAGCAACTCGGAGGATTCCCCGAGTGTTCAGTCTACGAGCGCTTACATGTTGTCCGTTTTATCCGAAGTCCGTTCTAACGAGGTCCGTAATATCGAGGTTCTACTATATTTAAAAAAAAAAAGATGAATTTTTTAGGAAAATCAAGGAGCTGGGTGGTGGTCAGATTTATTTTTAAATTCCATCCTGTTCAAAAAAAATGAGATCTAGATTAAGAGATTAAGCAAGGCAAAGCATGACTGAACATTGGATGGGTTTAGATATTAGTCATTTTAATTATTTAAAAATATACCGCATTTGAAGTGAATTGAGGGTTTTCCAACCCTTTTACTTTTACTTTCGATTTTATTCTTTAAATGCAATAAACGGAGGTCACCAAATATTTTGGAAAGCAACATAAAAATTTCAGTAATCAGTTTTTATGTTTAGTGCAAAGTTTTGACAAGATTTGTTCATAAGTTTAGGCTGATTTACTAAAGTAATAATCGGGAGTGGCCTCGCCTCGACTTTCTCGTATACACATATATAGGGAAAGTAGTTGAACTAAATATATTAACATTTAAATTATATCTGTTTTAAAATGACCCGTCTCACTGAAATCATTTTTAACTTATCACGATTTTTTCAGGTAAAATACTACTTCCGGTTTCCGACCAAGTTTTAGCCATATTCTCCGATTTTGATATAATGTACGTATACAACATTTGAGCAGACTCGGTAAAATCATATTTGAGTTATCACGATTTTTAAGAAAACGCTTCAGGTAAATTTCCACTTCCAGTTGCCGGAAATAGCCGAAAAATTGATAGAGATCTATGATTTTGCTGCAGGTATCTAAATTAAATGCTCAAGTTATCATGTTAACGAACATACACATAGACAGACCCAGACATAATTCCAAAATGGGATTTTCGGAATCAAGGAGGCCCAATCAACAACAATCAAAAGAATTTTTGGACGATTAACGATCACAATACTTTCCCAATATTACATTTACGAGAAAGAAAAATGCGTGACAAACACATTGGAGAGATGAGATCGGCGGCTCATTAAACGTCTGTTCGTATGAAAAACCATAAAATTTGATACTCCCTATTTGTTGTCTATAAGATAAATAGCTAGTAGCCGAGCTAGAAAATCAAAAATTCAAAAGAATCCAAATTCAAAAATCAATCAGCAATTAATAAACGTTCGGTAAAATTCAATTTCGTCAAAATCGTCAGTTCATAAGTGCGGGTTGGATTACAGAAGTAAAAAAGGGGTAGACACATTGCAAAACGGCTTAGTAGTTGATAATACAAATACAAATTATCGTTACTTTCTTTGATTTATGAAAAATAACCAATAATATTAGAACAACAATTTCTGGAACACTTGGGTAGGTTGTGCGGAACTTCAAATTCCACAGAACACAGCTTAATTACCATTGACGTTCACGCATCATAAAAAACCGAACGGCTAATTTAATACTTGATTTTATATTGGAATTAGAGCTTTAAAAAAATAATAAATGAATAAATAACAAATACCGTATTAATGTTTCTAATACTTTGCTTTACTTTTTCGTTTTGTTTAGTTAGCAAAACGATGAGCCATAAGAATCAAACCGAAAGTGGTGAGAATAAAAAAACTTGCAGGCAACGAGGCACGCAGAGTCATCTCTGTATCTACAAAAATCAATCGAAAAGACATTTTAGTAAAAGAGAGTTGGTAAATTGGTATAAAGCTTTTTTTTCTTTCATGCAAAATGCAACAGATTTCGATCTCCATGCAGGTAAATAAATAAAAAAAGAAGGGACAAAATGAAATTAATTATAACCTATATTATTTAATTTTTTTCTTTTAATATTCAGAATTTGCAATATTAAAATATATTCCTAAATATGAACTATTTTTGATCTAATTTTTTTTAAGTATCAAAATACGTGAAATTGAAAAGTCGTGTGAAAATAAAGAAGCATAGAAACCATAGAACCCTCTACTCCCGAATAATATTAAAAAATTCGACCGAAAATTCCTTTATTTTATTACTTGATATTTTTATTAAGGGAAAAAATATATGAAAAAATTTTAATTTATTTTTTGCTTTTTCTACAAATTTAAATTGAATTCTGATACAAATAATTTAGCAAAAAGAGTTGACATTATGGCCCTCAGAGGCTGTGAGTAAGTGAATGGTGACCACGAGTTGTCCGAGCTATTTCTACCTCTCTCTTGAAGGTAGCTTTTCTCCTCCCGCAAAAAGCGTCATGCTCGTGGGCGCATGGATTTTTAATATACCGACCTCAAAATACGGATTTAACAGCAAAGAAAGAAGACTAGGAGAGATAGTTGAAAATTAAATTGATAAATAAAAAAATTGGTTTAATACAAAAATTAAAAAATATGATGTGATAGTAGCACATTACAACTTAGAAAAGAGAAAGTAATTTGAGGTGCAGTCACATCAAATTTTTTGTATCAGCATATATTGTTTTCTTTCCGATAGTCTATCAGCATCTAAGAGGTAAATGCTGGTGCCATAAATTAGAGCCGATTTGGAGAAAATAGAAAAAACTTAAAAACCCACAACCCTAAACAATTTTGAGAGGGATAAGGATTAATACATTTTAAAGAACATCTACAAGTGAAATATGAATTTTAATCAAAATCGTAAGAGCCAATTTTGATAAAAAAAGCACATCGGTAAAGTATTAGAATAAAACTTCGAGACGTATTAGACGAAGATACCAAATTTAGGCTTCGAATGTTTTTGATTTATTTTGTTAACACATAAATAAACCATTTTGCAGGGGTCATTTTTTTAGACTCAGGAGACTTAAAAAGTATATTTTCTTTGAAATTTCGAAATACAATTTTTTCTCAATATACTATATATTACATAGATGGGTAAGAGAAAGTAAAAAACAAATTAAAGGAAGAAAAGATTGAAAATAATTGAAGCAACACAAATAAGAAAAAGAAATTCAAATTAGAAGGAAAGGAAAAAACTTTTTTCAAATTGGAAACTTCGTCTAGTCTTTCTTTAGTGAATCGTTGAATCTTGTTTTAATAAAAGGAGCACTTTAGCACCTAAGCAAAAAATAGAGTAAAAAGAGTTGAGAGAAGTTTCCAAATTATCCTTCGCAAAAGATTTTGTCTGAGATGTTTTTCTCAACTTTTAATAAAAATATCGCGCAATCAGTCCCAAGATCTTTTGTTCATGATAATATATAAAATCAAATGGTTTTGGAGGTTATAGTTTTTTGGTTTCTTTATTTACTTTTTTTTTTAATGGGGAACAAACGAACTCATTTTCTAACGCTAAAATCTAATTTTTTTAAAAGATCTTTTAATCAAAGATGATCATTTGAAAAGACAAGCAAAACAAACAAGAACCATTTATTATTCACAAGCAACTCATTTTTCCTAAATACTAAAAAAAAAAAAATGATATAATTAAAAAAAAAGCTAACATTTCTTATCTTTAGAGCTTTCAATTAAATGTAATTTTTGTAGGATAGAAAACATCAAATATGAGAAAAGTAAATAAAGCGAGACCTCATTTGATGATTTTAGTTTGAATTCATGACTTCCATATTCCATAGAAATAAATAAATGAGCATTTGTTTAGAAGTGAGAAATCAAAACAATTAATCATTCAAAAATTTTTTTACAAAAATCCTCAAATTTTATATTTTTTTTGTACCCAAAAATTTATTGAGATTATTGTTATTAATTATCTCATACGGGAGACAATTTTCTTTACAATCTAAACAACAAAGAAAAGTTTCACTTCTCAGCTTTTTTTGGCTTCTGATGTCATTTAGATTGCGTCCATATTTATTAAAATTGGTAATGAATTTAATTTAAATAAATTGTATCACACAGGACGGAAAGCGAAGCACTGACCCTTAGATCTTGAAACAAAAGCTTTAACTCTCCGTTCCATGGGAGCTTTTATTATAATTTGTATTACAAATCCAATTTTGGTTGGTTTGGAAATGAATCGAACCTATAACTTATGCTTTTATTACATACTATTTTTCAGTTATCGGAATATGAAAGTAAAAACATTAATTGGAATGATCATCGATGATTATCAAAGAACTTCTCCTAAGAATAGATTCTAGACTCACTCACCGCGCGGATTGGCAAAGAATGGGAGCAAACGGGGAGCGAAAGGACCGCCTGTCCTCGACAGAGAAATACAAGAAGAAGTGAGAAGAGAAATATTAGAATGAAAGAAAAACAAAGAAACAAAGATGAGACCCGACAAGTGAATAGAAAGAAAGTGAGAAAGAGACAAATTATTCTATAGAATTATCTATTGTCGGAACAACTTACATAAGCTTTTGTCTTTATCTGTTTCTGGTTCCCAATTCAAGCAACGAGCTATCGCCATTTTCCATCGCGAATAGCGCATATCACGTTCTGAAAAATGAAGAAAATTATTTTATGTTGTCTCAAGAGGTTGCAATAATAAAGACGCAGCAATTTTGGACTCATTTATGATGAAGGGCAAGTATCTTTTTTCAATTATAAAATATTATATAATACCATCTTCTGAAATGCCAGGTAAGAAATGATCGCTTGGGACTGAATGCAAACTTGAGAGGTCCCAGACGTCGATGCCTTCTGCGCTTCCAGCTGCCATTGCAGCTCCTAAAGCCGTCGCCTCCGACATTGAGGGCCGAACTGAGAAAAACAAGACATTGTTAATCTGGACAAGAATCATTTACTTGTTCGTTATTCTTACCAACAGGAATCCCGGAGAGGTCAGCCTGGAGTTGCATCATGGTATTGTTCGCTGTCATCCCACCATCCACGAGCAATTTGGTCAATGGAATGCCTGCATCTTTATTCATCGCCTCGAGGATATCTCTTGTTTGGAAACAGACCGCTTCCAGGGCAGCTTTCACGATCAACTCTTTCGACGTTTCTTCTGTTAGACCACAAATTACACTAAAAATAAATAAATAATCAATTAGTATATATTTTTCAAAAGTATCACTATATCAATAATACCTCAAAACTTTCCTAAAACACCAAAATATATCTTTTATTATACATATATATATATATTATCTTAAGCCTTTTGCCAGCCTCTTATCAGAAACGAGATCACATTTAGTAAAGATGAGATTTAAAATATTTACCTACCGATTAACTCTTAATAAAAATTTTTTTTTTGTTTTAGCTAAGTATTAATTAAATTTTAGAGATGATATATAGATTCATTTATTAAGAAAAGAAGATCCCACTTTTACTAATCTTTTCAAAATAATTAATATTAATTTTTTTATGTTTAAATAGGTTTAAATATTTATTTCAAAAGATAATTGAGATTTTAAAACAAAAAGGAAGGAAGTGAAGAAATACCCGCCAGCCTTAGTTTAGGCACAATTCATGAGCTCAACAGGTGCAAACAAGCCTCTAAGTGTTTAAATTATTTTCAATTTGTTCGTCCCTGGCGATATCTTAAAGTGTCAACACTAATAGGAAAAATAATGCTTTGATTACGATGTAATTAAGTTTTTGGATGGAGAAGGAATTCAAAAAATTTGTAAACCCGTTCCTTGCACGCGAAACTTCAAACACTTTTCATAAATAATAATATAATAAAGAATAAAATTGGGGTTATATAAAAAATAATTATAATTTCGGCCTTGATTCGTGCGAATTGACAAAATTTTATGACAATTTCGGACTTACCTGGCTGAATCTCACCAGTGGAGAATTAATTTGTAGAAAGAATTTAATGATGGTTGTTATTAATCTTATTTCCAAGAGATTAGTATTAAAACCAAATTATAAAGTAATTTTAGCCTAATCATTGAGTACTTTTAATCTTATCTTTTTTTAAATATGATCTCAATTTAAAATAATGACTTTAAACAAAAATATGTTAATGAGTTAACATAGTTAATATTAAAAAATAGTGTGGTTAGAAAAAATTTGAATGATTACCTTCGAGCATCTTTCCGCCAATAAGGAGCATAAAGTCCTGAGAATGCGGGGACGAATACAACATCAGATGTGGCTGGCAAACCCTCAATCATCGCTTCTGATTGAGAAACGTTCGAGAGAAGTCCCAAATTGTCACGAAGCCATTTTAAAGCAACCCCAGCTACAGCCACTGAGCCTTCGAGGGCATAAATGGCGGGCTTGGATTTTCCCAACTTGTACGCCACAGTAGTTAGAAGACCATGTGTCGATTGCACTATCTAGTAACAATAAAGAAATTAAAAATAAATAATAGAAATCTTTGTTATGTTTCATAAATAGGTAGAAATGAGAAGTAATAAGGAGTCATTGGGCAAAATAAATAACCTATGAATTGGAAGGTAGTGAAAAAAAATTAATGAGAATTATCAATATAGTTTAGTCTCAAAAATTAACTGTTCATTGTCTTTTCTTATATATTGAAAAATTTTAAAAGAAGTATATGTATGTATACTGAACTTACTGCAGTTCCAGTGTTATATAAAAGAAAACATCCAGTCCCATAAGTATTCTTGGCTTGGCCTTGTTGGAAACACATCTGCCCAACAAGCGCTGATTGTTGGTCTCCCAAACACTAAAAGAAATAAAAAATGTTCAAAAGGCCTTTAAAAAATTAAATATATATAATCTATTAAACACAATTTTATATAATAATAATAAATATTTTGTATAAGTATATAATAGAAACTTTTGTCAAGTAACAATTTATATTTCTTTATAAAAAATGTAAAAATCATTGTCTAATTATATACTAAAATAATGAACTCGAAGTCACTAAAAATAATAATGATAATAAAAAAAATTTATGGCTAAGACTTACTCCTGAGATTGGGATTCCTTGAAGGGATCCTTGTGTGATATATCCATAAATTTCAGAAGAACTTCGAATTTCCGGTAAAATTTTTCGTGGAATTTTAAAAAAACTAAAAAAATAAATTAAGAGAAAAAATAAAAAATAAACATTTATGGAAACTAAAATATAATAAATTTACTTATAATAATATAATAAATTATAAAAATATAATAAATAATTTACTTTATTATTATAATTCATATAAACAAGAATTACTTTAGAAGATTAGAATCCCAACTTAATGATTTGATATTCATTAGCATAGTTCTTGAAGCATTCGTTACGTCCGTTATATGGAGCCCGCCATTTGGACCTCCCGTTAAGTTCTGGTGAAAAGATAATTGTTATTTTAAATTAAATAAAAATAGGTCTACATTTACCAAAATATGTCTACATTTATTTGATAAGCTAATAGAGAAACAAAATTAATATAACCAAAAAAATAGGCCGGTCCAATATCCAACATCTTATGAATAGAACTTACTAAAAATCTTTTCTAATCGATTTCTTCCCTCCCGGCCTTTTCATCGAAATTAATATTTATGCTAGAGATGATGAATTCATTTTAACGGCGCTCTCTCAGCCCCTATGCATTGCTAAGTGTTAATGAATAATAGGGAATTCTTCCATTGGATCAAATACCATAGCAACTCTCATAATTCCAATCCCAGTGAGTACAAAAGGATTTATTTTCATTAATTTCATTTAATGAAAAAATCCGTCTACACCTGGGATATAAACACCACTTGAGAATTGCGACAGTTTAAAAATTTTACTAGTTAAAATATAAAAGATTTCAAAATTTTAAAATATAAAATTATATAAAATAAAAAGTATATTAATTAAATAATTGGAAGATCAATAATATGTATATATATATATATATATCATATTTCAGACCCAAGTTTTTTTAATTTTTTTATTATAACGAGCAGCATCCAGAAACTATCCCAGCATGTCACTAAATGTCCTTATTTTAATTTCCAAATATAATATGTAACTTTATTATAAATATGTTAAAATAGTTTATAACATTCATTCATATCTGATATTCATTTAAAAGGAAAAATAATGTGTTAATAATTTAAAATAAAATGATTTTTATAAAGAAAAGCTTCATTTTTAATAGTATATATTCGCAAGCATTAAGGGATGCTGTTGTTAATGAAATACCCATATAAGCCAAGAGTCCACTGTGCCAAACATGCATCTATCATTTTCTATTGCTTGTTGCACTGCAGGAACATGTTCCAAAAGCCATCGGATTTTTAAAGCACTAAAATATGTGCTAATTGGCAATCCGCATAGAGGTTTCAGGTAATCTTGTTTCTTGCCTTTCACATTGGCTAAAACTTCATCTACTGTCGTTGCTGTTCGGACATCCAACCATACTAAAAAATAAAAATATAAAAATATGAAAATCATTAGGACAACTTATAAATCGTCATAGGCTACATACAAATGGCATTGTTTAGAGGTTGTCCGGTTGATGGATCCCATACTATCGTTGTTTCCCGTTGATTTGTGATTCCAGTCGCAACGATATCACTTGGGTCAATATTTAATTTTCTTAAATTTTCTATTGTAACTTCAATACATTCATTTACTGCCGCAAGGATTTCCAGAGGATCTTGTTCAACCCATCCTTCTCTCGGACAGTTTTGTAAAATTTCTTTTTGATGATAAGTAAGTACTTCTCCAGTTTTAGCAGCAAAAACCTTAAAAAAAAATATTTCAAAATTTTGAAATGTTCTTTTAAAGATGAATTTTTTATTACATTAATTATATAATTATTAATGTAATTTCCTTATTTGGTTATATATATGTTAACAAGAAGAACAATGATAGAAAAATTGGGGGGGCCCCCCTAACTCACCACTCTATATATATATATTATATAATATAACCAAAAAAGGAAATTACATTAATAATTATATATATTATATAATCAATTAATCCTTATTTGCTTATAAATAAAAAAGAAATTAATTAATGTGAGTAAATTATGGAAAACAATAAAATGTTAATTCACTTGAAATATAAGAAAAAAATTTCTTTTTTTACGTTAACCTCTCTCTCTCTCTCTCTCTCTCCCCCCCCCCCCCCCCCCCCCCCAAACAAAAAAAAAAAAAAAAAAAAAAAAAAAAAAAAAAAAATTATATAATTTTTTTTTTTTTTTTTTTTTTTTTTTTTTTTTT
>JAAAKE020112851.1:0-16464 GCA_010014785.2 Anisolabis maritima
ATTTATTTAAATTACATTTGCTACCAATTAATTTAATTAAATAAGGACGGAGTCTAAATGGCCTCAGATGCCGAAAAAGAATAAAAAAAATTCCTATTGGATGAAAAATTTTTTTTATAATTAATTATAATTTAAAAAAAAAAAAGTGGAAAAAAAATTATTTTTCAAAAAACAAGACATACAATTTTACACGAATTTGAAATAAAATGAATTTAAAAAAAAAATTCATTCTTATTTTATCCGAATTTTTTCGATTTAAACCGATCAAATTAAATAAAAAAATCTGGTACGATGGCCGCACATCACACAACTTTCTCTCACCTAAAGTAAGAAAATTGTGTATTGTGTCACACCAGATTTTTCGCGTCGTGAAAGCTATAAATATGATCACACAATAACGATCAGACCAATCTCTTCCCCCCTTCTTTGACTCTGAAATAGAGGAAGGCAGAACCCATGATTCTTTTTTGACCTCTAAAATTCTTCAAGCTGCAGAAGTGAAATAGTTCCGAACTTGGTTAAATAAATGTACCCTTGAAATTTGTTTTCATCAATCAGATAAATAAATATTTTGGAATTTTTCCTCTTTTTTTATTGTTTGCAAAAATTGATAGAAAAAATTGTAATTTCTGTCCAAATTTTTGTATTAATTATAGATAGATTTAAATATAAATGAAACAGTATTTCATTCTTTCATTTTCTTCAATTATTCATTCACTAGTTTTTATAAAATTGCACAAGATATGAATCCCGTTAGCTATTTAAAATATATAAATATATATGATGATGATGGAGATGAATTGAAAATCTCTTAATTGTTTCAACATTAAAGCTTTAGCCTTGACAATTTACGAAAGGAGTAAACGAGCTAGATGATATATTTAAAAAAAAAATACATATAATTTAAAATAATAATAATAATAATAATAAACTATGGATGAATAAAACTGTAAAGTTCATTTAATATAATTTACAATTATAATGGACTTAGAAAAAAAAGTATTATTGTTATAACGGTTTTACCAATAAAATTTTTTTAATTCATTATAATAATTAATTTAAATAAATCATATCTGTTTGTTTGTCCCAAGATGCATTCAAAATTTAAGATCTATTTGAATATTATTATAAAAAATAACATAGCCTGATTAAATGCACATCACACAACAGTCTCTTATCTAAGTAAGGAAAGTTGAGTGATGTGCTGTCACGCCAGATTTTTTTGCCTCGGGCCAACTAGGTAGCTTTGTTCTAATTCATCTCTTAGAGCAAGGAACAGTCAATTGAATCAATATCGTTAGTGTAGTTAGAGAGAAAATAAAAAAAAACCTAAAAGCCTACAAGAGTAGTGGACCCCAAGTAATTGGAGGGAGGGAGGGGGTAAGGATTAATATATTTCAAAGACCGTCTAATAAATAAATAATATATGAATTTTATTCAAAATCGTTAGAGCTAATTTTGAGAAAATCGAAAAAAATTAAAAAAGTATATCAATATAGTACTAGTACCCGTTGGCCGATTTTATTCAAAAGTTTCGAGGCTCAAGCGACAAGGGTACGTAGCTTAAATATAAAATTTCAGATTAGTACATTTTTTCGTTTTAAGGAAATCTAGTTCACACACACACATACAGATATAACATTTTGCAAGGCCTATTTTTTTAGACTCAGGAAATCACAAAACGTGTATTTCCGTTAATAACCCTATTCGATTTTTTTTTTTTGAGATCAAAATATTTTCTCACTATATATTACATATATAGGTAAGAGAAAGTAAAAATTAAGAGAGGGATGGGGGAGACTAAGTCGTGAACTCCCCTCTCCCTTCAGCATAAATTTATATTACTTTACTGGAGCTATACACAATTTTTAAATAACTATTTAGTAAATTTAGTAGAGAATATATTAGTGCTCTAGAAATATAAGTACTGGATTAAAGGAGAGGAAGGACTGAACGTGCAGAAGCCCTAGAGAGGCCCAGAGACATATTATATATAAAAATAAATAAAATAAAAAAAAAAAAAAAATGAAAAGCTAGGTGGGCTGATTTACAAGAAAACTTCCCAGAGTACTAATTTTTTTTAATTTATACTCGTGTTATAGTCTAAAATTTCTCGTAATATAATTAACTTCAAATTAAATCTAAGATATTCTTTTACTTTTATTTACAATTTGATTAACTTTTGATAGGAATCTTCCAAACGGAAGCCGTACTTTTGTAATATTTTTTTTTTTGAAATTATCATTAAATATTGAATTTAGATCTAATGAATTTCCAGGGACAGGTGAAGAAAACTGACAACGGGTTTACTAAATTTTAAGTCTACTATAAGTGGGCTCTGAGGAAGAAGTGTGGAAAGCCGCCGATACCCATTAGTAAATTGAATGATTATGAATATATCAATCAAAAATGACTTAAGCAGTAAAATAAAAAATAATAATTTTTATAAGTATTTGAATAATAATGGCTGGGTTTAGCGATGAGAGGAAGAGGAAATAGGCGCAGAGAGCCAAATAAAAGTCAACCCAAGACATATGAGATGTTCTACATCACCATATTCATATATATATAACATTTGAAAAAATAGTCGATGAATATATTAAGATTATATATACACCTATAATTTCAACTCTCTCCCATAATAAATTTTCACTGAAGATGAATGAATAAATTTTATCCGAAACGTCAGGGAGTAGAGATTTTTATTTGCCTGCCTGCATTTATTTCCTCTTCACCTGATAATTTTTTAAATTATTTAATCCAAATTTGGAATTAAGAAAAAAAAATTCAATTGTTAAACATTTATTAATTAAAATGAGATCAATTTCGTCCCCATCTCGCTTCACAGCTTTAAAAAACCAAGAGATGTGAGTTTGAATCTAAGATAGGGAAATGAAAATTTATTTAAATGAAATGGATAATTTATATAAATAATTATGCCTGGAAAATTATGAATATAATTAAATAATATGAAGTCTCTATGGCGAAAATATTTTAAAAAAAAATAACTTAACTCAAAACTAAATATAAAATTTTATTATAATAGCTTAAATATATCAATTAATATATGAAAGGGTAAAATATGAGCTGTCATGTCAAATTTAAAATAATGAAATTAAACTTCACCTGGGGACAAATCCGGGGCGGTGATGGTGGTGTTGGTGGCGGGAGGATGTACAATCGAATCCGGTACATTGTGGTTGTTGTTGTTGTTAATTGGTGTTTATGTTGTGTTGTTTATTTATAGGAAAAAGAGTGTGAGTAGAGGGGCCAAGCGGCCCATGCGACTTTCAGACGTAGACTGACTTCGGAGAACAGAGTCCCCGCGCACAAGGAGAAAGGACCTCACGACCTGCCAAGGTGGGAGTCCTTTAGGGTGGGGTCACCGCCCATTTCATTTCCCCATTTGCAAAAATTGAAAAAAAAAAAAAAAAAAAAAAAATTTAAATGAACTTCTCAGATATTTGGTGAAAATATTTGGTCTATATAAGATCTTCCTAAAAATTGTAAATTCCGTTATTAGAATTAAGAAAGCTGCTAAATCATTTTACATAATCCAATTAAAGAGTAGAGGTTTTTGTCTTTAGGATTTAAATAAATCTTCTCAGGTTGGGAACCCGGCGCATGACTATGGAATTGATATGCAAGAGACATCAATGGCATCGGGAGAATTTAAAATTTCTAAAGAAAAGAAATTCAAAAAATTAATAAATAATATTTTAAAATATTTATTTACAAATATCGAAAAAAAAACACCTTTGTTTTTTTTCAGCATATAGACATAAATTTTTACTTTTCCCTATATATGAAATATTAATATATAATGAGAAAGATTTATAATCGCAAAAAAAATGTCGATATTTCAATGGAAACCTACGTTTTCAAGTTCCCTCTAAAAAAATGGGTCTTGCAAAATGGACTCTGTGTGGGTGTGTCTGTGAACAAGATATATCAAAAACGAAAAAAAAACGTAGGAGGCTGAAACTTTATATTTAAGCTATGTACCTGGCTTGCACCTCGAATCAGCCAGAGTACTTTTTTAGTTTTTTTCGATTTGCTCAAAATGTCAAATAGATGACTTTGAAATGTATTAATCCTTATTGTTTTGGTGTTTACTTTAGTGGTGGTCTTTTAGTTAGTTATTCTTCATTTCATTTATTATTTATTATGATTTATTTGTTTTCATGTTTTATTGAAATTTTGTGGTATTTTGGTATTTTGGTATTTTGGTTTCAGAGGGACTGGTTCCAATTCGCCACTGAAGGCTATATTAAAGCATAAATTTTTATGACCTTTTCGGTTCATTGCTCTTGTCCTGACTTCTATGTAGTTATTCATTCCTAGGCAGATTTACAACTGCAAAAGTCGGGCCCATTAACCCCCGGGAAATTAATAGAAAACGCCATAATCATTTAGTTGGTAAATAATTTAATGAATATAGGTTTTTGTCTAAATTCTGTCCTATATTACATTATTTCCCATAACTATATATATATTATTATATTTTATTCAAATTAGATTTCTTAAAAATAATATTTTTTTAAAATTTACTTGATTCATATCTTTAGTATATCAGTTATTTTTTTAATACAATTGTACTTATTTATATTATATAAGAAACATAATTAAAACTTTTAAATAAAATTCACACTTTATATGATCTTTGTTTTTTTTTATGTTCGCAGAAACAGAGTATGAGAAAAAATATTTAGCAACAAGTATAATAAAATGACAGAGAGACAGAAAAAATGTTATTGTAACGATTATTTAATCTAATAAAGGATAGGAGGTAATAATTATAAATGAGAAATTTTTTCTGCATTTAATTTTAAGTCAAAATTTATATGTAAATTAGTTTTGTTTTTATGTTTAAAAGAAAGAAAACATAAACAAAATGAATGGAATGAAAGAGGATATCTATAAAAATGTTTAGGCGATGTTTAAATTGTCCTTGATTAATGAATGAAATAAGTATCGATGTTGTGTTGAAATGTCTTCTTTACACAAAACATAAATTCGGAGGCGAAAAACAAATGTTAAATTTTCGAAATGTGGGATGTTTCATTTTTTTTTTTTTTAATTAAAGAATTGTTTTCAAACAAATTCAATCATATCATAATGAAATTTTTATTGCTATTTTAAAAGAAATTATGATTAATTCAATATTTCTAATTATAATTTAAATTTAATTTATCAAAACAAGTGTTTTAATTAAAATAAATCATTAAAACAAATTATTTTCCCAAAAAGTTTTTAGACACACTAGGGCGTTAGCATTAAATTCTGAAAAATACCTCCCTCGAACATAAATATATTATTATAAAAATAGAAAAATGTCCTACCCTCGGTTTGCAGTTCTACAAAAAAAGATGAAAAGACAAATACTCCTTTTACCAGAAAAGCATCAATTTCAAGACGGTGAATGAAATCCCATTTAGTTTTTGGTTACAACATTTAGAACAATTTGATTTTAAAAATTCCTAGCTCATGTTGGATCTTAAATTCTAAATTTTTATGGATATGTGATTTTTAATATTTTTATTTATTCAAATTTTGGAATCAAATTGATATAAAAATTATTTAAGTGGGAAGTGAAGCTATTTCTGGAGTAATAGACAACAAACTTAACATGGGGTGCATAAATTTGTTTGAGATTGGTTGCTTTTTTTAAAAAATATATAGGTGAGTGGGGGTGATTTTTAGAAAAATATTTAAGGTAAAGGAACACTTCCGGCTGCCGGAAATAGTCCAAAAGTTGATAGATAATTTTTGGACGAATACAATAATTTCCTTATACTACTTATACGAGAAAGTGAAAAAGTCAGATGAACAGATCCAGTTAGATATTTAAGATAAGAAAAGAAATATATATATATGATTTTATATCTGTATATTTTATTTTGGAAAAAAAAAAAGATTTAGTTAGTTTTTGCTCCCTAATTATAAAATTTTATTAGAGTTTATCAATGGTGGGAGGTCGGGACTCCCCCATAAAAAAAGAAAATTATAACAATACAACATGATATTCCATTGAAGACAATAAAAATAAAATTTTATAGTTTTTCCAAAAAGAATCATTTCCAAAACAAAATTAAAAAGAGCATATAAGAAAAAAAAATTGTAGCCCCTTACCCCTCCCCTCCTTTTTTTTACAAAAAAAGAAGCTTGACAAGCTATTCGAGATATAGTGTTGTGATTTTTTTCATATGGTTATATGAAATATAGACAAGAATATATTCAACAAGTTTTTACCAATTTATTCACCCTTTCTAGAAATGGGTAACATATTATTCACAAGAATATATGTAGCCTATATAGTAAAAAAAAAATAGTAAATTATTTTTTATCAAATTGAAAATGAAATTGGAATACAAAAAAATATAATATTAATAGATGCAAGTCCCTTTTTGAGATATTAGGCCGGAACGGATTGGATTGGTAATGGTCTCTAATTTAAGACCCTGGATGTAGGCGTGCAAAATTACTTTGAAAAGATTATTAGATTTATTTTAAAAAATTGATACAGTTACTTATGAACAAGAGCAAGTAAATAATAAGAGAGTGATCAGCCTTTTCTTTTGTTTATATTTAGGTGAAATATTCGCTTGTAATTAACTAATTTAATATTGTTTTGTTCTCTAATATAATAAAAAAAGCTCCTAATAATTTTTATACAAAATTATGAATAGACAATTTAATATTTCGCTTTCCACTTGAACATAGCTACAATACTTGACAGAAAGTAACAATGTGTGGAATTATGTATTTAAAATTTTGAAGGTCAAGAATTAATTATTTTTAAGTTTAATGTAGTGACATTCGAGTTAAAATTATTCTCACAGGAATATTTAAATAAATTTGTTATATTTTCCTCAAACAAAATTTAAAACAATAAAGATAGGTATAAATGTTCAGTTATATAATTTCGTGCTCCTTCAATTAATCAAAATAAAATTAATATATAAACATGTTGGACACATGAAATAAAACTTAAAATCCACGAAATTCATGTTAAATAAAAAATAATGATTGTGATTATTTTTAAAATTTGGAGCGGATAAGTGGAGGAATAAAGATTTGGAGTTGCATCGCAATTTGGGTTCGAATCTCGATTGACACAAAAAATTATTCAACAATGCCAAAGTCGACTTCTGGAGTAGGAAATTGGGAGAAAATCTCACCCCTAGTAGCAGGCTCAAAGGGTCGATTTTGTAATGGCTTAAGCGACTGTGAGTCGGGAAAGACGTCCAAAAAATTGAATCATTTTGTAAAATTTTATATTTTAATTGGATATGAAATTGTTTATTAATGTGAGTTATAATTGTATTGTATGTAAATATCTTTTTTTTTTTTGCTGAAGTATATATATCGCGAGAAAAATCTTTTAGTTAATTTACTATTTATAAATTTTGCTAGTAATTCATTTTAATAATTCTTTAAAATTCTTATTCCCATAATAGTGAAATTTTAAAAAAGAAAAAAAAAAACGAATAATAAAAAGGCAACTAAATCGGGCTTTTTTCGGAAGAGTAGAGAGGACAGACTTTTCTCTCTTCTAAAGGCAAAACTATGGGGAAAGTGGGTGAGTGTTGTAATGATTGAAATTATGAAATTATTCATAATTTTTGAGTGGATTTAAGATTTATGTAATTCCGAGAACAGCTGGACTGAGGTGAAGTTCAAAAAAATTCCCATTTTACTCTATTTGCCAACCTCAAACAATGTCATTTCATTTGGACCGGGATCCCAGTTTATTTACCCGAGGTGCTTTCATGTACGGAGACACAAACCTCAAATCCAGCCAACCTCTGGCTGTAATCATCTATGGGCACCCTGTGAAGTTACTTTCTCTCTCAGAACCGGCATGAGCCTACTCCTTGCGAAGAGTGCATCATTGGGAGGGAATCCTTCTTTACGTCCCTTCCATAGGATGGGATGTCACAGCAACTCCCACTTCTCGTAGAGTTGCCTATTAGTTGGGATCCAATGTTCCATTTCAGGGTACACTTGAGGATTGGTTTATATTAAATATTTTTATTTAATGCAAAAATTCTTCCTGCCCGGGATGCGAACACCGAACTCCTGTAGAGCGGCGAAATCCTACTGATTGCTCGACAGAGCTTTCTCTCAAACAACGTTTATTTCCCCTTGAATACGAGAGTTGCCTTTATATTTTTCGGGATTTGAGATCAAAAACTATTATTTATCAACAAAAGTGGTTTTATTGTTTTTCAAAATATTCTCCATGAAGATCAATACACTTTTGCATGTGTTTCAACCAATTTTTGAGCACTTTTCCCACTCCGATTGAGGCACTTCCAAAACATGCATTTTGAACCCATCAATCGCTTCTTCAGGTGTCAAAAAACGTTGCCCTCGCAATTAATTCTTGATATGCGGAAATAAAAAGAAGTTATTGGATGCCAAATCAGGACTATACTGCGGATGGCCCATCAAATCGATGTTTTGAGTGTTCAAAAGTCACTTGTTTGAGCCGATTTGTGAGAGCTCGCATTGTCGTGGTGGAGAATCCGTCTTTGGCGGTTGGTTTTCCTTTTTCTTCTGGCAAACAAATGGTTGTGTACCATTCAGAATTGACCGTTCTAGGTTTCTCTAAAGGAACGGTTGCCACATGTCCAGTTTTTCTGAAAAAACAGGCGACCATTTTCTTCGAAGTGCTTCGGGCACGAGCAACTTTTGTTGGATTTGGCTCATCTTGAAAGACCCATACAGTCGACTGCTGTTTACTTTCGGGTTCATACGCGTAAATCCACGATTCGTCACCTGACACGATGTCTTAGAGGGAAGCACCGCGATGGTCTTTTTTGAGAATTTCTTTCGACCAATCGACACGAGCCTGTTTTTGAGCGATTGTCAAATTATGTGGGATCGAACACGAACAAATCTTTTTGACGGCCATATATATGTTGATGCAATATTGAATGTACCGTAAGCTGGTCTCACTAATGCCCAAGGATACCTCAACCTCACGATAAGTCACATGACAATCTTGCATTATCATTTCACGCACAGCATCAATGTTTTCCGGAACAACCGATTTTGGACGACCTTCACGCAAATCGCCCTTAACCGAAATAAGGCCACGAATGAAGTCGGCAAACTATTGATAAACAGTAGTCCTTGATGGTGCTTCATCGCCAAAAGTCGAATTAAGTTCATCGATGCACTGTTGTTGGGTTAATCCTCGTCTAAAGTTGTAAAAAATAATGGCTCGAAAATGTTCACGATTTAATTCCATTTTTAGCCGATATGAATTTTTTCAAGTTATTGTAAACTACACAAATAGCGCTCGTATGTCAATACGTTCTGAGTAAGTATGCCATAAAAAATGTCACACTTTACGATAGAAGGGTCAGTTATCAGTCAGCAGCACTAGTTTAGCGAAATATAAAAAAGACAACCCTCGTATATGCTAAGTTTCATACTGAGAAATTTCAGAGCTATAAGTAAACCTAAATAAAATATATTTTGAAAAATTTAATTAAAATTTTGAATAAAATCCGCTAAAGAAAAAAAAATTTTCTGGTCAACTCAATACAAATTTATTTTTGAGATCCAATAAACTTAAAACGTGAAGATATTTTAAAATATTTCATAAATAGGTAAAAGTAAAAATTGGGGATGGTAAAATTTTCGACTGTCGCCAATCTTTCCCTTTTATTGATATTTTATATCATAGAGAAAAAATAAAATGAGTAAATGGTAATATACTATATATATATATAGAAAATATTATGGAGATAAGCAGTTGGCCTTGGCCTTGAAAGAGAAGTGAGAGAAGAGAATTGGCATAATAAATAATTGAGAGTAAGATGAATAGTAAAATCAAGGATAGGTGACCACAAAAAATGAAATGCATTAATTTCCTCTTTTTAATAATAACACTTCTTTACTGAAGAGAAGTTCCAAAGAATAATTTTTTCAGTTGCACACCTCAAATTCAGACGGCCTCTGATCGTTACTTGATTTCCTACCTTTAACTCTTCCTATATTCATTTCCAGCTACCCAAATAGTCCTATATCTAATTCCACCCTTCCTTCCCATCTATTCTATGTTAGGGAAAAGTCCTAGTTTGAGGAGGAAGAGCACCGGCATGTAGCCTACTCCTTGCGAAGAGTGCATCATAAAGAGAAAATCCTTTTTTACATCCCTACCATAGAAGAGTCCATTGTCATAACAATTATTTCTTCTCGTAGTAGCCTGTGGTGGGATCTAAACTTTCAATCCAAGGATTTGTTAAATTAAATATTTTTATTTAAATGAAAAAATTCCTCTTAGACGGAAATGAATTCACAATTTTATATTATTTGCTATCAAAATAGAAGATATTTCTGAGTTAATGAATATCATAATTTCACCCATAAAAAAATAATAAATACAAAAAAGATATATCACTTTTAATAAAAATCGTAAATTTAAAAAAAAAAAAAACAGCATAAACTTTCGAAAGAAATAAAAGCAGATTATAATTAAAAAAAATTTTCCATCCATCTGGATAGAACAAGTGAAAGAAATCTTAGTGTATATATATATATATATATAGAAGAGTGGATTCGGCAAATGCTCCTAGTAAAAGTGTCGAGCACGTGTCGTTTGCCGGATACAGCGAAAGCGATAGGACGACGTTGATCCGGTCGGTTGCGGAAATATTTCTTCCATTTCTGTTTATTGATGACAGTTAATCTTTTGAAAAAGAAGATGGAGAAGAGAAAACAAATAGGTTGACTTTTATGAATTGATCAAGTTCTGGGAATGTCCGTTTAAATTCGATGACAATAGAAGAAATCTTTTCTGATTTATTGATAAAAAATACTCTTGAGAAAGAGATCAATCGGAAGTATAATTAGTATTATTCTATTGCGAAACAACTATTCAAAAACAACAGGATATTTTGGGATATTTTCACTGATATAATATAATAATAATTTCTAAAGAGATTTTTTTTTTAGAGAAGGGTAAGCTTATAGTAAACAACACCTTAGTGGGCGGTTTATAAAGGAGATATGAGAACCAAAAAAAAGTCAAACGAAAAATCCATCCTACTCCCGAAATTGTAGGTTGCAATAATAGTTCATTTTTGTGAAATAATAATAATAAAGTTACTTTATTTTATTTCATTTAATTTCATGTACCTTCATTTGCGTATTTTCAGTTGATGTCCACAAAACTAAGAACCCAAACGCAGCTTTTCCATATTATGGATACAAAAATCAAATTTCAACGAAATACAAATAGGTGAAACCAGCTTAGAGTCCTTGATATCTTTTTATTAATTCTTTATGAAATTTGTTTGTAAGAAGAGACTAGTCAAAATTTAATTAACAAATTAAATATAAAATAATTTTTTTTTTTTATCAGGGCAAAATGTTATAACAAATTTTAAATAAACTACTAACGGAAGTATTTAAAAAAAAAAAGTAACCGTAAATTAGTCCAGATATAGAACAACACAACACGACCATCCGTTCAGTCAGGAACCAAACGTTAATGGTCGTTTGTTTTTTTTTCCTTCTTTCTTTCTAAATATAAAGTAAACTTAGGTTGGAAGGAATAGATAAAAGTGGAGGGGTATTCCTTAATAAATTTTGTGATTATTTTTACTAGCGCTCTTATAAGAAGTGATTTTTAAATCCTTTATAATTAATATAGTATTGAAGTTTAATATCAGAGGGATCAAAAATAATTTGGTATAAGATCAAGCTAAAAGCCTAAATTTTTAAAAAAATCACAACACTTACGCAAAAGCCTTTTTTTGTCTTTTTAGAACTGAGACATCAAACATTAAATATATAACTATATTTTTACAATACTAATTATCCAGACACATTTATTTACACCAATAGACATCCAATTGATTTAAATAAATTTTTCGGATTGTCTGGAATCCTAACCCATATCTCTTGGCTTCTATGATTAACAATATTGACATTGTCAGTAACTCTAATCTCTCGGCCACGGGGAAGGGGACGGGGCATTAAAAACTTAAAAATTAATGTTATTTAATTATTAAAGATTTATATTTAAAAAATCTTAAAATATGCTATTTAATATTTAATAAGTTTTCAAATATGTAAAAACTATGAAAATTATTTGATAAAAAATAGGCTTTCTATGCAAAATCAGGGGTGGAATTTCAGAGGCTCATATGGATGACGAACACGAGATACCCGAGTTAAGTCTGGAAATTTCTTTGTCTACCTTTATGCCAGTGCACTCTCCCCATTCGAATAAGCGTCAGGCTCTGCGACGGGCTGGCTTGCTCTTTATCTCAGTGGCATCTGCCTTTGATATACCAACAGAAAATATGGGATCAATGCCAAGGAAAGAAAAGGCAACTTTCCCGCTTTCCTAATCATTCCTTTATTAATTCCAAGAGAAAAGAAAAGTCTTGAATGTTCGTTCCACCATAATTTGTTTTTTTTTTTAACATTCTAAATGAAATCGAATCATAAATGGCCATTTTATTTACAAGTAATTTAAGGTTTTCCTTTTAGGAGTATTCTTTGAATCTTTCAAATCAATTAAACTTCATTCGCTACTTGTAAATAATGTTCATGTTGTTCAAAAAAAGTGTTAGTGTTCGAGACCACTTTTCCCAAATAAATTTTGTTAAATAAATTGAAGAAAAAAAAAAAGCAAGCAAGAGGGAAAAAAATAAAGGTATTTTTTGCCTTTTTTAATTCTCCATTAATAGGAAGGAAATGCAAATATATCCGAATTAACGGTTAATATTAAAATCATATTCTTAATTCGTTATTGGGTTAACGGTGTGAAATAACGCACGTATCTAAAAACAGTTTTCCAGCCCTATAAAATTATAAAAAAAAATTAATTAAAATACGTCTGTCAAATTCCATTTTAATATCATGAGTTATGATGACCCGATTTGTAAAGGTCTGAGATAATTAGACAGGTGAATGGGTTCTGAATGTCATGATGTCATTAAAATGACGTGAAATGAATACCTTAGGTTTGGCATATAATATCTTGGATCATCTTTATATGAGAAAGATTGGTCAGTGTTCTAGAGAAAAATGCACCATGAAATCAAAGAAATCTAGATAGTAATCCTAATTTAATTTTAAGTTGAAACGCAAAAAATCAAAATATCTCAGTGGCGTAACAATTCAAAAATTATGGGGGGGGGGGTGGAGTTTATAATTTTATGGTCTATATATATATATAATATACCAATATATATATATATATATATATATAGAGAGAGAGAGAGAAAGAGAATGGAATAAAAAGATATTTCTAAAACTAGGGCCCATAAGAAGAAGAACAATTTTACAATGCTTTTTTATATAGATTTTCTCGAGTTAAAACTTTTTTAACTGTTTAATAACCCAATTTTCCGTAATAAACCGCACTCTCTATAAGCCGCGGCTTTAAAAAAAGTTTTCAACTTTTAATCACTATTAAGCTTCACTCGTTTATAAATCGAATATTTAAAGGTAACCTTACCATACTTGATCACGAAGAAATTATTAAATATAATAATGTAACTTGTAAAATTTATTTTGTTTTTATTGAAATATACAAACACTTTTTGTTATCGGAAGTGGACCAAATTTTAACCGTGGTCTCTGATAGTGATATAATGAATCTATACTACATTTGACTCGTCTCTGTAAAATAATATTTGAATATCACGACATACATAAAAAATTCTTCGGATAAAGTACTGCTTCCGATTGCAGGAAATAGCCCAAAAGTTGATAGAGATCTATGATTTTGCTGTAGTGCTTGGTTGATCTACATTAAAGAATGTTTGAGTTATGTTGACGAACATACATACAGACATAATTCGAAAAATGGTATTTTCAAACTCACGGAGGTCCAAAACGTCTAGAACAATCAAAATCTCGAGATCAAATTTTTGAACGATTACAATACTTTTTCTACTAAACATATGAGAATGTAAAAAGGATAGTAAAGATCTCTTAAAGTTAACATTTTTCTTAGGAATGTTTCTAAAGGATTTAATTTTTTTAGTAAATCAAATTAAAATGTGTGAGAATAATTAAAATTTTTAAAACGCCCGTAAATAAAGTTCACCCGAAGGATCCTAAGCCCAATATAAAATTATTCTATATATTATTTTGAACAAATTTTATTTGAAAAATTTTTTTATTCTTTCTTCGATAAAGATCTTAATTAAAAAATCATTTCAAGATATAAAAAAATACTTTCAAATAAAATTTGTTCAAAATATTGAATAGAACAATTTTGAATATTCTCAAGATTTTTTTAGATTTAAACGAATGAAGTATCACTTTGATTGAGGCGAATGTTGTCAAAATTTGAAGTTGGCTTTCTTGATTAAAATTTTATAAATAAAATTTAGTTTGCGTCAAATTATTAAGCCATAATCGTGACTACACATTCAACACAGGTCAGGTTAATCAGGTGATTTCAGTTGATTGGAGTTCTAATGAAATTTCAATTTCGAAAAAATCACCACAACTATAAATCAAAATAAAAAAAAATTTATATATATTTTTCCTGATGAAGACCGCCACCAGTACTCGAAATGTTAAATTATTTAGCTGCGGCTAAGTTTATTCAAATTGAAAATTAATTATCTATTTCGATTTTGAAAATTTAATTAAGTCCAAATGAAAATATTATTCTAAAGGAAAATCTTTTTGAAGAAAAATTTATTTTTTTATTTTTATCTCCCTTTTTTAACATCCCCATGATATATAATGATATCATTATATTTCTATCATTTATCAGTGCAGATAGATAAATACTAAAACGCACTCACCCAAAGTCGATTAATAACAGGAAGACTTCCACTTGGGGGTCGCGTTCTTCGATATTTAAGCATTTTCTTTTCTTAAGAAGTCGAACACATTTTTTTCTAAAGAGGCAAGTACTTTTTTGTGGTTTCTCTAAATGAGTAGGTAGTGTAGGATTGTCTCTTGATGGAAAGACACTAACGGAATGAAGACGTTGTTGTGTTCAGGTCACTCGGAAAGACTACAAGTGCGTGCAATCTTCGATGAGCCGATTAGAGGCTTGCTAAGGGAAAGAGTAATGGCAATAGTAATAGTAATCGTAATCGTAAGGCCCTGCTCGCACGTGCCGGGTGACTTAGCTGAGTCAGCTGCCGTCCTGGGCTCGGCTCTGAATATTCAATCAAGAAATTCCTGGCTTGTTCCTCTCCCTCTCTCCTCGTCGCCAAACTCTTCTTCAACGTTTTTATTCTTCCTCAGTTCATCCCTAGGTTCATTTCTATTAATATTTAGATGAGTTCAGGTTAATCTATAAATGATGCCTGATTCCATGATAGTGGGTCTGTGGAGCACGATCTTCTTAGGAGGTCCCTATTCTATTATGTAAGGAGTGATGGTGAATAAGTTTTTAAAAAATATCATTTTTTGTATAAAAATCAAAATAAATTCATTGGTGTCGAAAATGAAGTTTGTTTCAGTCGATCAAGAAGTGTCGGTAATTGGGTCTAAAGACACTCAAACAACTTTTGGTCTTAGGGGAAGGAGCATCCCATTTTATGAATATTTTGAAAAAAAAAAAAAATCGATCCTAAAAGCCCATGAAAACCTTTGCACTTGACCACCGAAATCCAACAATACTAGCAAAACTCAATAGGCTCAGACCAAATATTTTATTTATTATATTTATTATATTCTCTTTTTGGCCATTTAGAGTTTACAATTGTTTATGTGTTTTATTTTGTTCCTTGTTCCTTGGTGCCACCCAACCGAGATTTAGCGCTGTTTGGCTTGTCAACAAACATATTGGTGGCTGTTGTTCTCTCCGACCAGGCCCCCCGGCCTCTGGCCCACTATAATAGATTGGGGAAAAAGAAATCCATTATTTTTTTGCTAGATGGCTCTAGTGATGTATTGATCGCATAGGTTCATACTTATACTCGGAAAAGTAACTAAAAAAAATTCTTTAACAATTTTGTGATTAATCGATTCATTTGCGAGGTTTAGCGCGTAAAAGATGGACGTCAACAAAGAGAAAATTCTGTATTACAATTGTATTTACAATTTTGCTTCGATAAGGGCGAAAATGCAAGCCAGGCGGCTGAAATTGTGAATGGTGTTTATGGCCCCGATACTTTCGCGCAATTTTGGAGTTAAAGATGCACCTCGCACAGGTAGGCCCGTCATCGAAAATATCGATAAAATCATGGAAATGATCGAAGTAGACCGGCATGTTAGCAGTCGTAGTATAGCCCAGGAGCTGAAGATCGACCACAAAACAGTTTTAAACCATTTGCATAAAGCTGGATTCAAAAAGAAGCTCAATGTTTGGATGCCACCCGAATTGATGCAAAAAACATGATGGACCGAACTTCTGCGAAGCCTTGGCCAAACGGAACCAACTCGAGCCAATTTTGAAACTCACTTTAATTGTATAACCACAAGGGCTAAGGCATATTAATAATTTAATTATTAAAAATT